>CM076571.1:268561397-268728670 GCA_034641835.2 Pinus albicaulis | reverse complement strand
GGTTCCTATGTTTTGGCCATTGATAAAAACCAAAAGATAATACAACATCAAACCACTTTGGGATTCAAGGATCTAGCCCTCCTGAATCCAGAGAGGGATCTCTCTATGAATGAGTTTAAAGATGTGATCTTTAAAACCTGAAATGTGATTTTAGGCTAGTTACGAATAGCATGGGTTTTGTTTTGTTTTTTTTGGTTGGGAAAAGACATGATGAAGGTGAAGGCAGTTCATAATAAAGGGTGAAGATGTATGCAAATGAAGGAATGATTCGGCTGATAGAAAGGGAAAAAAACAGCTTAACCCATTGGGCTATGGAGTCATAGGAGGATTTTACTTGGACAGAAAGTTTCAAGAAGGATCCATGGGGCAAGTCACTTATGTCAAAGGATATATTAATTTGATTGTATGGAATGAAACAGATACGAAATGGAGAACACAAATGAAGAACAGTGAACAGCCTGAGATCAAGTAAGTGCTTTAAAACTATCTTGCTTTGGCATGTACTTAGAGAAACAAAACACAAAAGTATTCTGAGATCAGGTAAGTGCTTCTAAACTACCCTGCATTGAAGTACTTTCAGTTAAAACATTTTTTAAACAATTAGAATAGCTTAAGATCAGATGATTGCTTCGAAACCAACCTGCTTTCAGCATATTCTAAAGGAAAACACAAATAATCATCACAAAGAGCAATCTAGATCAGGCAAGTGCTTTGAAACCAACCTACTTTAATATACTCTTTCCAGAGAACTTTCAAATGAAGAAAATATAGAAAATAAAGCTTTCAGTAAGAGTAGGGTACTGTTGAGAGTAAGTCCTAGCTCTATGTTTGTTGTTCCTTATTCGAGAAAGTGAACAGAGTGAAAAAATTAAAGAAAATAACAATTGACAATGAGGAACACATCACCATTAACACAAATCAGGATCCCATGAATCAGCAGCTTGTATTTGATGTTCAAACCAGTTGCAATTAGCAAGCCCGGTGGGTCTCTACAACTTTAAACTTCTCATATCAGCTTATGTATCTTCAAGTTGCACACAGGGAATTAATAGCTTCAGAAATAATTACATGCATTCAGATGTCCAGAAACCAACATTGGCTCATCTTCTACATAAGTATTTATAGAAGAATGAGGGGGTGGGAGGATTTCCCAGGGGTCAAGTATCATTAATTATGTAACCAGTGCAATTCCTGGCCTTTGGGAACCAGGCAAGGCATAATGCGGGAATGTAATCATTTCTAATTCTCCTTCATAACTCTGTTTTTGCCTTTCGAGGTCTAATGATCGAAAAGGATCCGCTTCTGGGCTGTTCTTAATCTTTAAAAATAGTTTTGCTGACAATTAGAGATAAGATCTTTGATTTGCATTAATTGTTCAGTTGTCTTTAGGCAAAAACCTCTTGTTCTGGTAGTGCTAAAACTTCTTTGATTCCTGTGAGGTTGTAGGTGTCTTTAGGAGTTGGAGAGGGTTCAATTGGCCTCTGCTTATGGTGGTGGAGGCTTTATTATCTCGACATATGTCTTTGTCTTTCCCTAAAGCACCTTTAATTTACTTGAGATCTGTGTTTTAGGTCTTCAATCTCCTATTTCTGGTGTGTTCTGTCTTCGACAGTGATACTCTTTGATTGGTGCTTGATTTACTATGTTTTTTGGTGCGCATGGCTGTACAGGGATCGAATGGCATCAATGCCTCATGAATCATTGATAAAACGTGAATTTTAAACCCTGCGAATGATTTCTCTGGTGAATCAAAGGCGGGAGGATCGTCACCCTCAGCCTGTGAATTTCTTCAGCATGGCGGAAAAATCATTAAATCCTGCAAAAATATAAAAAAATGTTATAAAATCATGCATTTATAGGTTGACTGCTTCAGAAGGCACGTGGAGGGAGCATGGCCGTTGGATGGCCTCATCCAACGGTTGAGATTTATTGGAAGGGGTCAAAGGGAAACGGAGGAGGAATTAAATCGGAAACATCGATCGCACAGAGATCGACGGTCGGGAGCGGAGGCGAAAAGTCAAAGCCGATAAGTCTTTTTTGGAAAAATGGAGAAAATGGATTAAAAAACCTTTGTTTCGGCGAAAATGTTTAAAAAAGGTGTGTAGATTTCAGGATGACCATGGGCCGTCGGATGAGACCGGCTCACAAGATCAACGGCGGAGATCATATGTCAAAACCTTATAAAACACACCCAGACTTCAAACCTTTTAAATAAAACCATGCTGAATAATTTTCCCGGGTCCGCATTTGCTGACTGTGCGAGGAACCAACGGAAACCCGTTCCAATCCGATGATGCCATGTGGATGCTGATGTGGCACTGGAGACCGAGGCGATGGAGTATGGGCCGTCGATCTGCGGATCAGATCGATGGCGGAGATTCTTTATGACTGCACCGAACCTATGGTTAATTGTTGGGCTTCTTCCAAGCGCGATCACCGTCTGATGAGTGGCCTCAGATCGGACGGCGCACATCAATATCGCGCCAGGTCCACAGTCGAACTTTAACGTGCGATGAGCAGCGGTTTTCCAATAGTGCTCAAGGCCACGTGTCAGTCGCTGAATGGAATCGCTACCAAACGAAAAAAAATCGCCGCCTTCGCAAAAGCGATGCGATGAATCCCACCTAGTTTTTCTTTTTAATAACGACGAAACACCTTAAAAACCCGAAAAATCATTTATAACAAAGGTTTAAATTTTGGGGCGGAAAAATATTTGCAATACGGTTCGGTGCCCGTCTGCGGGGCCGTGGGTTTATGGAAAATAATATGGCCAGGGGCTTATGCACAAGGCTAATCAGCGTCGAGAAATGTGATAAGCACTTGGATGGCTAGCACTTGGTTCCAGCACCAAGGCGTATGTAGTGGAAATGGTTAAGGACCTAGCCCAAGGGAGCTTGAATCCATAATATAAAAAATGTGATTTTTATGAAGTTTTCAATGCTTTTCAAGGGTTTTGAGAGTTTCGATATAGTTTAAAAAAGGAGTTTAAACTATGCAAGGTGGTTTTTTATGAAGGAGGAAATGAAACAAAGGAAAGATAGAGGAGTTTTATGAAGAAAGGGGAAGCAAAATGAAGGTTAGTTCTAAGATGGAGGGAAAATGAAAATGATTTTTTTTGCAGCAGTCTTTCTCTTTGAAATCAGCAGAATTTCTGAGCTTTGAAATGGGAACAGTAATGAACAACTTGAAACAGAGGAGATGATGTCTTCAAGAGGCTTCAAGAGATAACATTGTGCATAAAAATTGTTTCTTGAAGGCTCCAACAATGTTTTGGCCACCTTTTGATAGAACAAATTTTATAGGTGGCCAACACAATGGATCTCTGCAACTCAAAGCTTTCTCAAATTCAGCTTAGCAGTCCTCAACTAGCTCAGCAACCAGCAATTAGCCAACTAATCAACCAACCAATACTAAAAATGAATGATACATGCAGTATTCATCTGCAAAATGAGGAGGTGATCCTAAGCTAGGATTTCAGATGTTATTTATTACAAATTTAATGCATTTTTTACCTTTGAGACCATGCAAGGCCCAAGGCAAAATATCTAAGACTGACTCACTATAATAATAACTCCTAACTTAACTTATGATCTAACATTTGGAAATATTTGACTTTAAGGCTTCTTAATAACTTTTACAATAACTACGAAGTGGTTGAGAAATATCTTTGACTGTTTGTAATAACTATTGATGTCTTTATTTGAATAAAACATGTTGTAGGTGTCAAAAGGTGTTTCTAAAGAAGTAAATGCCTTGTGTTTAGTCATTCAAATATGCTTTTGTGCTGATCTGCCTTTGTTTTATCTTTTAAACTATGTTTAGGCTTTAAACTTCATTTGTCTTCACCATTTTCTTTATTTATGCCTTTTTTTCTTCTAATCTTTGGTTAATCTCTCTAATCCTTGAATTTTCCTTAATATTCTGATTATCCTTCACTGTCATGGTCTTCCATTCAGTTTTCTTCCTTTGCCTGCATCTTTGTTTGTGTTTTACTGAGCAGTGTAGGTATCTTCTGTTGTTGGAGGGTTTAGATAACCACCAATAATCATGATTTATTGATGATTATGCTTGATATTATGCCTATGGTCCTCTTATTGAAACAAGAGCCTCTAGATCGTCACCCAGAACTCCTATTCAAACCATTTTGGACCCTTGGTGTTGGGCCAGAATTGTAATCTACAGATAAATTACACTTCCCTAGACAGGTGCTAGTCTAGAACAATAGGTGAAATACTATACTACCATTTCTCCTAACTCAGAATAGATACATAGAGAGGATTGGAAGCTTACTTTTTTAGTCTCTTCCAAATGGCTCCTCCTGTCGCTTTTGTTGCAGCTTCAAGTTCAAGCAGCTTGTGATCTGAATGCTTCCTACAAGAAAGAACACTGAAACAGCAGAAGATGCAATAATATATATATATATTCAAGCTAGTTAGCTAAATCAGTAAAGCATAAACTACATTCATCAACCAAGATCTTACAACATGGAAAATCAAAGTTAACATAGATGCATGTAGGGAAAAATAAGAAGTACTCTTTATTGATTATAGAAGGATAGGTTACAACCTAATGACTAATTTGAAGTAACCTTCTAGAAAATTTCCCAAGTCTCATCATAGCATAAATATCTCCAGCAGAAGCTTTACAAACCAAGCTCTTAATTGAAAATTATCCAGCATTTCTCTACTCAAATTCTTCCTTCCCAAACACTTAGATCTGTGTTCAATTTATAGATGAACTATAGGTTGTTTTACAATCAATAGCTTTCCAAAAATAGGCACGATATGTTTCCGTTCATGTAGATATCAAATGGACACTTGGATCCGAAGCTTGACACATGTGAACTCTTTTGGAAGGCACTCGCCAAGTGGATATTCCGGAACAATGAGAATTTCACTCCCAATGTGACCAACGCACCTGTGAATGTCGGGAAGTGCTGTGCAGAGCATCCTTGCATAGGGCTACCTGCATATGAAACGCACTTAGGCCCCTTAGAGCCTGCGTTAGTGAGCTCTGATATGCTATATAATAAGCTTCAAACCATGGAAACCTTTTCTTGATGAAAGTCTTGCTTGATTTGTCTTGTTTCTTGTCTTAGGGCATGTAGTAAACTGAAATTATAGGGAATGATAGACCCTTGATCATTGTTCCTGGAGATGATGCCCAGTTAACCGGGTCATTGGGAATGATGCCCAAATTGACCTATAACACATTTTCTCAAGAGAGCCATGTATCCAATGAATCGGTCAGGAGACTATCTCTATCTGCACTATGAAGTAGGAACTCCTACATTCTGTGCTGCATCAAGCTTCAGCCTCTTAGCTTATGTGGTACACCTTCTGCCAGTTCTAATGTTTGGATCTACGTGAGTGAACTCCTCCACTCCATGAACCTCCTCCTATGGCTGATCCACATCTAGATACTCATCTTTTGGAACAAGCAGTTCCTCCTTTGCATGCAATTCTATCTCCCTCTCAAGTGATAACTTCATGGCTTTCTCCTCATTGAATTTTATATCCCGTCGCACCATAGTCATTCGACTGTTTGGAAAATACACACGATAATTATGGGGTATTTATGTGTATCCCACAAATATCCCAACTTCAACAGTCAGCTCTAGCTCCTTCCTGGCATTCTTGGTCACATGCACATAAACAGATGAGCCAAAAATCTTAAAGTGAGAAACATACAGTTTCTTACCAGTAAAAGCTTCTTCATGTGTACTCATGCCAAGTACTCTATGAGGACAACGGTTTTGCACATAAACTGCAGTGTTTCATGCTTGTCCACAAGTGCATTGGTAGGCCCTGATCATGCAGCATAGCTCGTACAACACCCATGATCATTCTGTTCTTCCTCTCTGCAACCCCATTCTGCTGTGTGTTGTGAGGCACTATGAGTTCTCTTTGAATTCCTTATTTGCTACAAAAGTATTTGAATTCATTCAAGATATATTCACCGCGATTATCTCTCTGCACAGCCTTCACTTTATTCCTCGACTCTTTCTCCACCAATGCTTTAAACTCACAGAACTTTGATAATGTTTGATCTCTATTATGCATGAAGAAGATCCAGCATCTACGAGAATAGTCATAAAAAAATTAACATAATAGCTGTGTTTTTTTGTTGAAGCAACCGATAATGGCCCACACACGTTTTTGTGAACTCTCTCCAGGATCACCGAAGCACGGTTCTTCATTTCATGAAAGGTGGGATTCACAAACTTACCCATAGTACATCCCTTGCATTGATCTAGCTGCACAAGTGTACCCTTGGGAAGTCTAGTAGAAATCTGCTGCAAAATATTTAGGGTGCCATGGTGAATATGGCCCAATCACATGTGCCATAATTCACCCTCATCCTGTCACACCACTTCTTCTTCTTTTCCCACCATTGCAGCATAGCCATCTACCTCTAGCTTGTAGATATTCTTGAATTGAATCCCTATCCTCTTGGTTTGACCCATTTTCTTAGCTTGCAGGAAATATTTTCCATCGCTGAAAACAACGTCATAACCTCTATCCTCCAACATCGCGACTGATGATCCAGGTGGATATTGGTGGTCACCCGCCTATTCCACTTGGGGCCCCAACATTTTCTATTTCATTTTTTCAGTTTCGGCACAGTTTACTATTTTTAGCAGTTTGTCGAGTCCTAAACTTCCGGAGCCGTTTTGAGGCCCTAAACGACGTTTTTTGGGAAAACAGAGAGCAACATGGGTCCATGGACCGATGTTTCTCATTCCAAATTTGTATTCATCGGATAGATATTTCTAACGAGGTATGGTACACGTCAAACGGATATTTTATGCCAAAGTTACACCCCTGGGAAGTTGGAACACCAATTTACCCAAACGGGGCCCATAGTTTTGGCGCTTCATCTCCTAGGGTTAGGGTTTTGGCTGTTTAGGATTTCCCATTGTTTCTAAATAATAAATAGGCCCTCGAGCCTCATGGTAACTCAGTTCAAAGGCCTGTAGCCGCCACATCTCTTCTCAGAGATAGCTACCAGTGCCCTAGCTAGTTTTATTTCCATTCTGTCTGTAAGCAAATTTCAGTTCTTTGATATTAATGAAATGAAGTGTTATTTCCGCTGCATCTCTCTCTTTATGGTTATGTGTTTATTCTGTTGCGTTCCTGCATAAATCCGGATCAGTGGTATCAGAGCGGTCTGCTTTTTCTCGATCCTTCTTTGCATGTCCCCAACGAGTTCGGGGTATAAGGAGCTAGGGCTCGATCTGGTGGAACCTTTGCAAGATCAGCCTCGCAAACCTCGACGGACGCCCATGGGGGACGAAAAGAAAGATGAGGGAGCATGAGATCCTATCAAAATATTGCTCGAGGAGGCCCTCGAAAGACAAAGGAACGTGATGATGGATAACTTTGCTCAGATCCTTCAACGGCTACCCACCGGCGGCGCATCTGCATCCAGCAGCCACTCTGGAGGCGCGACTCCTTTTAAGGTACAGGTAAATTTTGACATTCCCATATTTGAGGGTCAAATAGACGCAGATGCCGTAGATAGATGGTTGAATCTGTTAGAAGGATATTTCTCGGTTCATGACTTTTCAGAGCGGGAGAAGATTATTTTTGCACTCCTCAAAGCTACCCCCCATGTTAAGGACTGGTGGGAAACCTACTGTGAGAACAAGGACCAGACAGAACCCTCTCTGTTCACGGCTGTACCAACTTGGAATTCTTTCCGAGACGCCGTCAAGGAACAGTACTATCCCGTAGGGAGCTATGAGGACAAGTACATACAATGGACCACGCTGCGACAACAAAGGGATCCAGATGTGCACGAGCTGACGAATCTGTTCCATACCCTGCGCACAAAGTTGGGTATCAAAGATTCAGAGAAACATTTGGTGCTAAAGTATCGCAGTTGTCTGCACAGATACATTCAGGAGGAAATGGAGTTCCTCGACATCTCCTCGCTTGGTACGGCATACCGGTATGCTGCCAAGATTGAGCAGAAATTCAAACAGAAGAAGCGAGACTTTGGATATGCGAATCAAAAGCAAGGAAAAGGTGCTTCCAAACCGCAGAACAAAGGACAGAGCCAAGGCATGGCGGCTAAAGACAACCCGTCAAAGCCACAAGAAAAGAACAACACCGTAAAGCCAAAGAAGGACACGGGAAAGTGGTGTGAGTTCCATAAGAGCTCCACTCACAACACAAGTGAGTGTCGGGCTAAGCAGTCGCTAGTGGCCGAGATGAGGGCTTCTGAGTCAGATGCATGCTCTGACTCCGAATCAGAACCTGAAAAGGCGAATGAAAAAGGGAAACAGATTATTGATGCGGAGCCCAACGCCACTGTTGCCACTGCAAAGATCCAAAAGGAGGAACCGGAAGATCCAGAGGAGGAGGAACGTCTCTTCCACTCCCGGATGTGGGTAAAGGGCTCCCCGGTACAGTTCATTGTCGACAATGGGAGCCAAAAGAACCTCATTTCAGCAGACGCCGTGAAGCGGTTGGGCTTGCCGACCACAGATCACCCACATCCATACACCATCGGGTGGCTTCACCAAGGACGAGATCTCCGCGTCAGCCAGCAGTGCCGCCTTCCCTATAGCATCAAGCCCTTCACGGATGAGGTATTATGTGACGTTGCTCCTATTGATGTTTCCGATGTATTATTAGGACAACCATACTTGTGGAAGCGTCATGCTGTGTATGAGTCTCGACCTCGTGCTGTTATTATTACTTTGGGAAATAAGTTGTACAGGATACCGGAGGTACCACCTCCTACGACTATCTCTTTGGTTACTGCAAAACAATGTAGTAAGCTCATTTCCCAAACCAGGAAATTCGTTTTTCTGATGATCCGCCCCCAGGGCAAGAAGAAGACTGTGGCCACGACCTCCAAACAGGGCTCCTCTGCACAACAACAACAAATGGATAAGGTTGTGGAGGAGTACGGGGACATATTCACCTCACCCACAGGGGTTCCTTTGCACTGTCAGGTCAAGCACCCGATTGATCTGACCCCAGGTGCACCGCTACCTAATGGACCGACCTATCGGTGCTCTGTTCTGGAGAATGATGAAATCAAGATGCAAATTCAGGAGCTGTTGCAGAAAGGTCACATCAGACCAAGTTCATCGCCCTGTGGGAGCCCGATCGTGTTGGTATAGAAGAAGGATGGGACGTGGAGACTCTGTATTGACTATCGGGCGTTGAACAAGATCACTGTCCGGAATAGGTACCCAATCCCATGGATTGATGACCTTCTGGACCAACTCAAAGGTGAAAAATATTTCAGCAAGATCGACCTGAAGTCTGGGTATCACCAGGTACCAATTGAACCCTCCGATGTGTGGAAGACCACCTTCAAAGCCAAGGAAGGCCTTTTTGAATGGCTGGTCATGCCTTTCGGGTTGACGAATTCTCCCGCCACCTTCATGAGGATGATGGATGACATCTTGCGGCCATTCACCAATTCATTTGTAGTGGTGTACTTGGATGACATTCTGATCTTCAGCCAGACTTGGGAAGAGCACCTTCACCACATCCGACAAGTCCTCCAAACACTGCGGCAACACAAGTTGTGTGCCAATTTGGAGAAGTGCACTTTTGGCATGAACCAGGTTCAATATCTGGGATACATTATTGATGAAAGGGGGGTGCATGTGGATCCAGCCAAGATCCAAGTCATTCGGGGTTGGCCAGCCCCAACCACTATAACAGAGCTTCACAGCTTTCTGGGTCTTGCTAATTTCTACCGGAGATTCATGTTGGGATTCTCTCATATCACTTGGGCCTTGAGTCAAGTCACCAAGGGAGGAGCGAGAGAAAAAAAAATTTGGTCGGAACCTCAATAGAAGGCGTTCACAGAATTGAAAAATCGCCTCTGTTCTGCCCCAATGCTCACTTTACCAGACTTGCAACAGCCATTTGAGATCGAGACAGATGCCTCTGACTATGCTATTGGGGCATTTCTTACTCAACAGGGACATCCAGTGGCATTTCACAGTGAGACATTGTCTGACACAGTTCGCAAGTACCCCACATATGACAAAGAAATGTACTCCATTGTGCAAGCTTTTTGACAATGGAAGCATTACATTTTGGGGAAGGAAACAATCATCCACACAGACCACAGGCCCCTGCAGTTCATACAGACACAAGGGAAGTTGCAGAATGATCGCCATCAGAAGTGATCCACATATCTGCAACAATTTCATTTGAACATCAAGTACAAGAAGGGTAGCACCAATCATGTTGCAGACTGCCTCAGCCGACCACCGATCATGGCGCTCACCACTATGCTCAACTCTTGTGGGAACGAGACTTCTGATTGGCCGCTTCTCTACGAGAGTGACCCAGAATTCGGCCAAACTTACAAGGCACTCTTGGGGGGTACGCAAGTTCCAAATTTTCACCTCCAAGATGCACTTTTATGTCACATGGGACACCTTTGTGTTCCTTCAAGTGAGCGTGCCAAGATGATATGGGAATCACACTACAGTCGAGTCGCTGGGCATTTCGGGGTCGAGAAAACAGTAGCAATCCTGCAGAAGTATTTCTATTGGCCGAACCTTCGAAAGGATGTCGAGAAGCACATCAGATCCTGCACTGCTTGTGCCATTGCCAAACCGACCATCAAGAAGCAAGGCCTATATACTCCTCTACCTAACCCTAGTCGACCTTGGGAATCCATCTCCATGGATTACATGTCGGGCCTGCCTTCTACTAAGCAGGGAAATGACTGTGTTTTTGTGGTCGTCGACAGATTCTCGAAGATGGCCATTATGGCGGCCTACAAGAAGAATATCACAACAGAAGCCACTGCTAAACTCTTCTTTGAACGAGTGTGGGTGCACTTTGGGATCCCACAGTCTATCATATCAGATCGGGATAGCAGGTTCCTCAGCACATTTTGGTCCAGCCTCTGGTCGATGTTGGATACCAAGCTCACAAAGTCCACAGCTTTCCATCCCCAAACAGATGGCCAGACAGAGGTCGTCAACAGAATGATTGTACACATTCTGCGCATGTACAATTCAAAGCATCCACGCACATGGGACGAGAGCCTCCCTTATGTACAACATAGTTATAATCGGACTCTCCACAGTTCAATCGGCCATAGCCCCTTTCAGGTGGGCTTGGGATTCCAGCCACTATGCCCCATTGACGTAGCCATGCCATTTGCAGCTGCTCAGGCCAATTCAGCTCATGTCCAGTCTGAAGTTGACAAAGCCAGTAGCTTCATCGAGCGCATTCAACACATACGCCAACAGGTTCATGATATATTGGACAGAGCCAATGCCAAGTACAAGCAACGCCATGATCAACACCGGGTGCCACACAACTTCCAGGTGGGTGACAAAGTATGGCTACATTTGCGGAAGGAGCGCCTCACTGGACCCCACTGCAAGCTTCGCCCGCTCCGATACGGGCCGTACACCATCACCAAGGCTGTAGGGAACAATGCCTTTGAGCTCAGTATTCCACCATTCCTTGGTCTGCACCCAGTCTTCAATGTGGATTGCCTTCGTCCTTACTTCCCACCTCTACTGGACACCTCGGACATTGCAGAACAACTCACATCAACAGAGTTAAATCCAGACTGCATGGAACAGGCCACCACGGATTGTATCATGGACATGCAAATCAAGAACACTCGCCAGCAGAAGATCCAACTATATCGGGTTGTCAAAGCTGGCCAACTCCTGCACCAAGGAAAGTGGTTCACCAGGGACCAAGTTCAGCAGAAATTTCCTCATCTCATGGAGGAACTTAACGCAATGGGGAACATTGCTTCCTAAGGGGGGAGGAATGATCCAGGTAGATATTGGTGGTCACCCGCCTATTCCACTTGGGGCCCCACCATTTTCTATTTCAGTTTTTCAGTTTCGGCACAGTTTACTATATTTAGCAGTTTTTCGGGTCCTAAACTTCCGGAGCTGTTTTGAGGCCCTAAACGACGTTTTTTTGGGAAAACAGAGAGCAACATGGGTCCATGGACTGATTTTTCTCATTCCAAATTTGTATTCCTCGGATAGATCTTTCTAACGAGGTATGGTACGCGTCAAACGGAGATCGTATGCCAAAGTTACGCCCCTGGGAAGTTGAAACACCAATTTACCCAAACGGGGCCCATAGTTTTGGCGCTTCATCTCCTAGGGTTATGGTTTTGGATGTTTAGGATTTCCCATTTTTTCTAAATAATAAATAGGCCCTCGAGCCTCATGGTAACTCAGTTCAGAGGCCTGTAGCCGCCACATCTCTTCTCAGAGATAGCTACCAGCGCCCTAGCTAGTTTTATTTCCATTCTGTCTGTAAGCAAATTTCAGTTCTTTGATATTAATGAAATGAAGTGTTATTTCCGTTGCATCTCTGTATTTATAGTTATATGTTTATTCTGTTGCGTTCCTGCATAAATCCGGATCAACTGAGACCAAGTTTTTCTTCAGACCTAGAACATGCATAACATATTTCAAAAGAAATGGTTTACTTGACTCCCTCTCAAAGGTAATGGTACCAATTCCGATCATACTTTATCATCCATCATCGCCCATCTCTATATGCATTTGGATATCTTTCTCCTCCAAGTCACTAAAAAGCTCCTTATCTCCCATCATGTGGAAGGAAGCACCTCTATCAAGATACCACACTGATCCCATTGCGCTTGAAACCAAGCATGCGATCAAAGAGAAATCAATTTCAAATTGTGAGGCAAAGGCCTCACTAGTTGCAGCTCCAGCAACCTTATTTTTCTTCTTTTTCTATGGGAATTTAGTGGTGAGATTCCCATGTTCGTGATAGTGAAAAAAATTCACCTTGGACAAATCCAACTTCTTGTCTTTAGCCTCAAATTTTGAATGGGATTTCTTCCCCTTCCCTTTCCTTTCTTTGGCAGCCAAAGCACAATCCTCTTCATCATCATGCTTTGATGAAGAGCCATCCCTGGTGTTCCACCTGAACTCCTCCTGCACTAGATCCGACCACAGTCATTCCCAATCACACAATTTTTCCCGTTCGTTGACATAGTCTTGATAATTGTTCCAACTCTTAGGAAGTCCCAAGAGATTCAAACTCACTAAGTCATCATCAAAAACCGTGATTCCCACACTCCCCGGTTCATCCCGACATTGGACAAACTTTGTGAGATACTTATGAATATTTTCGCCCTTCTCCATTTTTATCTTTCTGAGTTTATCCTTCAGCGCCAATTTCCTATGGTCGCTTCTGCTTTGTGTTATCCTCCTCTATTCTACAGATTCATTAGGTGACATTGAATTTATTACAATAAGCTAAAGATGTCATTCCTTGCCTATCAACTATCTTTAGAAATCTCACTACCTTCATTATCTTCATAAAACCTTTTTTCAAACATCTCTCAGTTTGCCTTCTCAAGATCACCCTGCTGCTCTTAAAGAATTCATCTCTAGGGTTAATTCTCCCATTTTCATCCTTCTTTCCATCCTAAATCCTCATTGCATCATTTCCCCCCCCCACTACAAACCCCTCACCTCCAGCCATTTCCTTCATTTCATCAAAACAACATAAAAATTCCTTTTTACATTATTTTTAACCCAAAAATTATCATTCAAGATCTATTGTTTTTATATTAAAACTTTGTTTTAAATAAAAATAAACCCGACCTGTGTATTTTCTAAACCCTTTATATACGTTAAAACCCTACCCTTAATAAATATTAAAGCCCCTTGCTTTAATATTTTTAAACCCTCCCCTTTTCCTTATAAATAAGTGTTTTTGCTTGTTTCAATTCACCCTGGGCCCCGCATACATCAAACCCCGTTCTTTAGTGATACCCCGCCACCTATCCACCCGGGCCCCATATTTTGACCTGCTCGCTACTCCAGATCTTCCGATCACTGTTGATCTCCATTCTCGAGATCCAACGGCCCGCGATTCTTATCACAAATATATTTGCGCGGGGGTTAAACAAACCCCAACCCTACGAAATGGGTGGTATCCCTCCACCATGCATCGACCAATCAATGGAATCGCATGCCCACCCCTGAAACCACTTACCACCCCTCATCCCATGCGATAAACCTCTCTCCTCCTTCTTGCCAAAACCTGATACCACCATCCACTTCAAACTGTCTAGAGCACTGTGGCTCTGCGATAAAGCCTGATCCACCATTTCCACCTCTCCAAACACTCCGACAACACGAAAAACCCAAAATAAACACAAAAAGCCCTTCCACGTAGGTTTTAAATTCATTTATTGTTTTATTGTGTAGGTTTCCTGGTAGGAATATGGTAAATAAATTCCAAGTGTTATAGGTCAATTTGGGCATCATTCCCAATGACCTGGTTAACTGGGCATCATCTCCAGGACCAATGATCAAGGGTCTATCATTCCCTATCATTTTAGTTTGCTACATGCCCTAAGACAAGAAAAAAGACAAATTAAGCAAGACTATCATCAAGCAAAGGTTTCCATGGTTTGAAGCTTATTATATAGCATATGAGAGCTCGCCAACACAGGCTCTAAGGGGCCTAACTGCATTGTGTTAGCCATCAATAAAATTTTGTCATAATTGATGATGGCTAAAACAGGTCTTTAGTCTTCAAGAAACAATTTTTAAAGCAGAATTGTGAGTTCTTGAAGCCTTGCTATGTACCTTGTCCAAAAGATCCATTCCATTGATATCTTCATTTAAAAACCTTCAAAGAAAGCCCTGCTGTCCCAAAGAAAAGACTGTTTTCAGACCCATTTTCCACCATTTTTTCCTTTGAAAAATCCCTCTAAAAACCCCTTCATTTCACCCATTTTTCCCATTTTTATCCTTTATTTTCCTCAAAATTCCCCTTTAAACCTTGTAAAATCCTTTTATTAAGGTTTTTATCCCTTTTTTCCCCTTATTGAAACCCTCAAAATCCTTCAAAAACCTTCATTTTCAGTTAAAAACCTTCATTTTAAAATATAAGGCCTTAAGCCCCTTTTGCTTGAAGATCGAGCCCCTTTTCCGCCATAAGACTGTGCTTTGTGATCGACCTCTAAGTCCATCGGCCATCGCACATCGACGATCCCAGTTCCTTTGTTCCCGGACCCTTTATTTCGCTGATATGTCGATCCTCCGATGAGATCTGGACCATCCATCCACAAGATTTGATGGCCATCGCACTTCGCTCTCCATCGCATCGCTCCACTGCATCACTCCATTGCATCAGCACATCACATCGTGCTTCGCCTTTTCCCTGTCGCTTTCCCTTCTCCTCCATTGATCTCGATCTCGATCCAATGGTCCTTCGTCCATCGCACCTGCTTCTCCCATCGTCCATCAACACATCACAATTCCAAAATCCTCTTTCCCGGACCCTCTTCTCCACCGATTGTCGATCCGCTGAGTTAATCGCCACCGTCCATTCCTCCCGGATCAATGGCGTAGGTTCACTACAGGGGCATCTGACCAAAGTGGCCTTTACTCCACAGTGCCCCTGCAGTTTACTCTTTTGACTATAGGAGATCTCAGATCTACGGCTGAGATTCACTGTGGAGGCACACCCCAAGATTTTTTTCGATACCCCCAAGTCCCCCCACAGTTGATCTTAGCCGTTGACCTTTTCCAGATCTGACGGCCACTGACTCTCCTCCCATATAAACCCATCGATTAACCCATTCTGCTACGCAACAGAATTGCTAACGTTACCGTCAGGCCCCACCATCCTTCACCACACATCTCCATCGCTCCCTCTCCACTGTTGATCTAGATCTCCAGCCCGAAGATCTAACGACTATCACACCATTTCACATCTGTTATGCCCCCTCCCCCTACCGTGCATCTTGAACATGAAACTGTCGATTTTACAGAAGCCACGTGTCGAGCAATGAACCGTATCGCTCTCGATAAACCCATTATCGCTTACCACCCTTTGCTTACGCGAAAACCATTCATGGTTTTTTGAAACCACCAATGCTTCTTCGCACCATAATCTCTGTTTGAACCCTGTTTACGCCTATTCGCCATGGTTTTCTGCCTCCGTTGCATACACTTCCTCCGCCCCCGCCAAAGCCCTCTAAAGCAGTTTAACCCAAGCATCATATTTTTTATTTTATCAGTTCATGTGTGTTGTAGGTTTTCACGGTGGAAAGGATATAAAGTCTTCCCACAGCCAATTATAGTGGCTCAGAGTCGAGGGTGACGATCCTCTGAGGCTCAATCAAAGACAAAAGGGACCAAAAGAGCCGAACTTCCACGTTTAAATCAATATATCGTGAATATTGGTTACACAGTAAGGTCCTCCAATGCATCACTGCCACCTGTACAGCCAGCAATGAAGATCTGAGATTAAAGATAAAATAATTAATCATAAAGTTGAAGGTTAAAGGCTTAATCACAGTTTAAAAGGATAAACACGGTAAATAAAGCAGAAAGACAGTTTGAGAGGCCTTAAAGAAAATAAAAGGCTAAAATTAGTGTTTAAAGCCACAAAGCATGACAAATCAGCAAAAGATAGCCTAATTTCCAGACCATATAGGCTATTTACTCCTCCAAAGATAAAAAATTCCACCTACAAGCTTATTTACCTCAAAAGCCTACAAAGTTAAAGCACAGTCAGAGATATTTTACAAAGACAACTTAGAAAGTAATTGCCAGCCTACCTAAAGCCTCAAAAGTCAACAAAAGTCATTGAAGTAGATGAAATTTAATGTAAAAATCAATTAACAGAGTTAAGACATTAGATATCTTCTCCATTAGGCCTCCCAAACGTCAAGAATCATTTACTCTGTATTAATTGAATAGTTAGACCTTCCTTTCACTCCACCTCCTCAATTTACCTATAAATATTGTATGAGGAGTTCATTGTTTTTGTTGGTTGAATACTTATTGAATGTAAATAGTTGTTGAGGTTGTTGAAGCTCTATTAGTAATTGAAGAAAGATAGGTAGAGAAGAGAAGTTTGAAGCTGTAAATACCTACCTGACTTGAAGATTGTAACTAGTTTGAACATCAAATATACAAGTTGATTTATGGGATCCTGGTCTATGTCAATGGTGATGTTTTTCTTACTGTAATTGTTGTTTTTATTATTTTTTCATACTGTCCACTTTCTCTGATAAAGAACAGGAAATATAGAATAGGATTTACTACAAAGTACCCTAATTCTCACTGATAAGCTTTATCTCTATGTTTTCTTCTAATTGTTGCTTTGGGAATGATTTCAATAGAGTATAACCAGTCAAGGAATGTTGGTGAGCCCATGTCTTGTTGATTAAAACCTCAGATTTTGTTCTTGAATGATCTTTTTACGGCATGCTAAGTAGAGTCCTAATCAAGGAATTTTATGGTTAGCCCTGTCCCTTGTTTAGTCTTTAATAGCTGTTTTGAAAGTTTCCCTTGAGAGTATGCCAAAAGCAGGATAGATTCAAAGTTCTTACTTGATCTTAGGCTATTCTTTTTGTTTATCTTATATGTTCTCTTCTTTCTGAAGGTAATCTATTAGATTTTTGGATTGTTGTCTGAAAAGTGTGCTCTAGTAAAAGTTTTCCCAAAGAGGTCTATGGTTTTCCCTGTCCTTTGGCCTGCTTCAAACAATTACTTTGAAAGGATTTTCTTGTTTATTGAAGTTAATAGATCCTTAAATGGTTATTAGCTTTGCTTCTTTCACAACACTTTTAATGTTCCATATCACAAATCAATCTAAAGAGATCCTTTGACATAGATGACTTTCCCCATGGACCACTCTTGAAACTTGTTGTGCAATTAAATCCTTTTGTGACTCCATAGCCCAATGGATTGATATTGTCTCTTACCTATCCTATATGCTGAACCATTCTTTCAACTTACTCACACCTTTACCCTTCAAAATAATTCCTTTATTTTGATGATATCCTACACAACCAAAACCAAAAAAAATCCCTTGTGCTTCATAACTATCCTAATATCATATCATGAGCTTTAAAAGCATATCATTCTAAACAGATATAGAGATATCCCTCTCTGAATCCAGGAGGGTTAGATCCTAGGATTCCAAAGTGGTTCTGATGTAGGCCCTGCAGCGTTTGTTCTTGCTAATCTTGCAAACTACGGGAGCCTAACACATTGCATATGCAGGTAGCCCCGTGCAAGGCTACTCTGCAAAGCACTTCCCGACATTCACAGGTGCGTTGGTCACATTGTGAGCGAAATTCTCATTGTTCCGGAATCTCCACTTGGTCAATGTCTTCTAGAAGAGTTCACATGTGTCAAGCTTCGGATCCAAGTGTCCATTTGACATCTACATGAATGGAAACATGTCTTTCCTATTTTTGGAAAGCTATTGATTGCAAAAAAACCTACAGTTCATCTATAAATTGAACACAGATATAAGTGTTTGGGAAGGAAGAATTTGAGTAGAGAAATGCTGGAGAATTTTCAATTAAGAGATTGGTTTGTAAAGCTACTGCTGGAGAGATTTATGCTGTGATGAGACTTGAGAACTTTGCTAGAAGGTCACTTCAAATCAGTCATTAGGTTGTAACCTCTCCTTCTATCATCAATAAAGATTACTTCTTATTTTTCCCTACATGCATCTATGTTAACTTTTATTTTCCATGTTGTAAGATCTTGGTTGATAATGTAGTTTATGCTTTACTGATTTAGATAACTAGCTTGAATAGATATCTATATTATTGCATCTTCTGTTGTTTCAGTGTTCTTTCTTGCAGGAAGAATTCAGCTCACAAACCGCTTGAACTTGAAGCTGCAACAGAAGTGACAGAAGGAGCCATTTGGAAGCGACTGAACAAGTAAGCCTCCAATCCTCTCTATGTATATATTCTGAGTTATGAGATATGGTACTGTTGTCTTTCACTTATTGTTCTAGACTATCACCTATCTAGGGAAGCGTAATTTATCCATAGATTACAATTCTGGCCCAAAAAACTAGCGACTCCGCTGGGGAGAAATTATCTTAGTTTTAAGTGTTTTGGTCTCTGATTTTCTTTGATAATCCACCCAGTAGTTGTTACATATAAATATTAGACTTTTTCAGACTTTAATTTGCAAAGACAGTGAGCCAAACAGTATTATTTTTCCTTGCCTACTGCGCCCAACGCACCCTTAGTAAGGGCATAGTGCTTTGTAGAGCATTGTCTCCCTTCCAAGCCTGCGTTGTAGAGCACTGTCTCCCTTTGGAGACTACGTTGGCTCCTAAAAGGGACCAAATTCCCTTGAATCTGACTTTGTAACTTGATTTAGTTATGTTTTCTGCTGTATTCTGAAAATTTTGATGCTCAATTCACCAGTAACTCTATATATGTCTTCCTCCTTTGGCTGAAAATTTGTTCAATGTTTGTTTAGAAATTTTTTTCTTTATCATTGACAAGTTGATTTCAAAGTATTCTTTGTGGTCGCATTAAAAAACGTTTGCTTTCGAAATAGGAAAGTTTCGTAAAATATTCATTTCTTTGATAGGAGAAATTGTTGTTGAAATCCTCTTTTTTCCTTCAAAAGAGAAATTGTTGTTTGTATTCTTCATTTCTAGAAAGTAAAAAGCATTTTGATTATTGATCTAGTGCACCTAGTTTCTTTTCTGCATTCATAACATTAAGGAAAATGAAAAGAAAAACTTGCATTTGCATGTAGGATTGTGTGTTTTTTGCAAAAGGAAAATTAGGAAATCTGCATTTAGTTTGTGATTCATTCATTTTTTTCTTGTTCATTGATTTGTTTGCTCACAAATTATTTTCTCTCTTTCCAAAAAACTAGCGTTCTCTTCCCTTAGTAGCTAGGTTCTTCATTGAAAAATATGAAAGTGAAAGTTTGTTTATCATTCTTAGCTTGCATTTTAGGAATTTCATATACATCATTGTGGTGAACCTGAAAGGCAAATTGTTAAGCAAGATCAACATAAAATAAATCTCAATTTACTTAACAACGCATTGGAGCCTTAGCGATAACATTTAGAAGGTCTAGACTAGAGACGTGTTCCGGCATCGTAAAACATAGCAGCTGTCATTAACTTGTCTGTGATACATTCCGAGTGTGATACCTCACTCCACATACGTAATTATATCATAGCTCGTCCATGTACTCTTGGGTATATCGGACGGTGTTACAGTACGATAAGTATAAAGGGGTGCTCTCACTGTGCGGTTTCGCATCAGACAGTGCTAATATGGACTTGGGCCTCCACATACCTTTGGGTATATTTGGGAGGACAAATTTTAGGTGTTATCCATCCATAGTGAACCAAGTCGTCTGCCCTGAAATTGTGATACATTGAACACAGCATTCAGGGAGATTACCTGCTTGTACTTCTTGGTTCGCCAGGAGGTATTCTGCAGTTCATAGTTTCTTGGTAAACCTTTTTGCCTAGCATTACCCTCTTTTTGTTTATTTGTTTTTGGATAAAATAAATCAGTAATAATGGAAGAACACAATCCTACCCCCCGTTTTTTATGTATATTAGCTTTAAAACCACATTTACCGCTTGAAGTTACTTCTGGTAGGTGAAGGCGATCACAATTTGCTGAATCAAGTACAATTTGTACCTCTGGTGAAACATCGTCATTTAAACCAGAGTTAGCTCAAATTGTTTCCACACATCCCGGTTCGTTTACTGTTGTTGAAATGGAGTCTTCACAGCTACCCGTGGTCACAATCCATTCAATCGCTGAGACCATACCTCCTGGACCTGACGTTGTTGAATCACAAATTTATCCAGATCTTGTCTCTTCTTTTCCAGAAAATCTGAATCCTGAACAACTGGAAGTTTTTCCTACCTTGGTTATCCCACAAAGTTCTGTAGCCATTGAAACTCCTATATCACACATTCAACCGTCTGAAATATATTTTGGGCCTGACAGTGAAGTTCTTCCTCCTGGTTTAATTGCGATTGAATAAATCCCACAACCTGATACACCTTTAAGTCAAACTCATTTTGGGGGAGACCTTTACCTGTACCAGTCTTTCCTCAGTTGTTTCCATCTGCTTTTGTTGATCCCATCGCCATTCAATCTCTCGTTGATTTCGGAGAGTATACATTTGGTCATACAACCATGCCTGAACCAACATCATCGGTTGGGTCTGTTGTTCCAATTACGTCAGCTCCTACCCTCGCTACTCTTTCAATGTTCACAACCTCACTAGAGTCATATTTTCATGGTGGCCCTTCAGTCCCAACAGGCTACAAATCATTTTCTGGCACTTTCTATGGTCAATCTTCAAGACCATGGTCTTTACCAATGTCATCATCTAGTGTTTTAACTGGTAGTACTATAGTTATTACTGAACAACTTGATTCATCACATCCATCATCAGGGCAATATCAAGTTGGTCCTTATGGTTCAATTCCTTTAAGTACCATATCAACTGGAATCCCAGCACTCAAGGAACAATTTTTTCCATCTTATTATCCTCCTTATGCTGGGGGGAAACCTATGGTCACCCAATACGACAGTACTCAGTCACATTTTGGTCAAACTAATGTTGACATGAATGTTTGTCAATGGAATCCCACTCTACCTGTCCAACCACAAACGGTTGTACATTCGTATCAACCAGTTCAACCTGTTACACCCACTTCAATACCTCTTGTTCATACATCTATACCCCAGTTACAGAATCAAAATATTGTACATCAACCTTATCAGGCAAGTTCTTTGACTCAATATCATCAAATGTTGGGTCAACAGACTCAAAATCCTTTTGTTAGTTTACAACAACCTGTATCTCGGATCATTTATTCACAAGCTAGTGTACCATTTTATGGGATGTCACAAACGCAACCTGGTTATACATATCAACCGAATCCAACTTACACTAATTTGGGTTATAACATTGGTGGAAAGACCCCTTGGCAGCCACAGGCGCAAATTCCTCAAACTTCATATCAACAAGTAACATATCTAGGTTTTGGTCAATAGAATTCTCAAGCGTTTTCTATGCAAAAAAACCCCTATCTGGGTTAACAACATCAAATCCCATATGCTGATGCTCAGAGACCTCTTGCTCAAGAAATTCCATCTTACCCTGGCTATGCTCAACCTGGCCTTAATAGACATTTTCCCTTTGTTGCAACCTTGGAATTACCAGATTTAAACCAGTTAACCAATGATCCTATAAATTATGTTCCTTGGTGGCCAGTGATACCTCATAAATTACCCTCCAACATTCCTAAATTCAATGGAAACCTTGGAGAAGTTCCATCAACTCATGTTATGACTTATCATTTATGGTGTTCATCAAATTACCTAAATGATGATTCGGTCCGATTACATCTTTTCCAGCGAACGCTCACAAGTCCGGCAGCTAAATGGTACATTGAATTACCTAGAGCTTCCTTCAAAAATTTCACTACCTTAGCTACTGTCTTTTTGACCCATTTCCAGTTACCGATCAAATATGAAACTAGAATGGAACTCTTGACCAACTTCAAGAAGATTAATGCTACTTAGATTTTAGATCATATTCATGAGTGGCGTCACCATCGACGAATGGTTAAGACATTTGTTCCTGATCATCTCCTTGCTGAATGGTTCATTAAGTCCCTGTTACCATCTATAACTGAGGATGTGGCTAAAGGTGGTTTCATCACAGAAGAGAAATTTATCACTCCTGCCCAATATTTAGACTTGATTTATACTCAGTCTGACACGCTCTATGAAAAAATATCAAATGTGTTGCAATATAATTTCAATGTTCCTCCTCAAATAAAGGACTCTCATGCCGGAGACAGCTTGATAGGCACTGCAAACACACACCACCCTAATGCATATGATCCTGCTCCTACTTTCGAAATTAATGCCGTGTCATTTGACAAAGGCAAAAGTGATAAGCAACTAGGAGGTAAGAAAAAGGGGAAATCAAAGAAAAAGCAAACTTCTAACCCGTAGGAACGATCATCTGATCAACTATCAGGACCACGGAAACCTCGTTATCCATGCATAATTTGTAATGAGAAACAATTTTTTAGGGATTGTACTCACCGTGTTGAAGTCTCAAAAATCATCAAGACTTCTCATGCGTCAACTGTGTTGACAGACCCATTTCCAAATTCGGACACAAATTTGGTTGCTACGGATCCAGCTCCTAGTTCCCAAGTGTTAATGTTATCCAATACAAAACCTTCACAATATCTTTTGGTGTCGACGCGGAATAAATACTATGGTATTCTGACCACTGATCAACCTACTACCTTGACAACGAATCCATCTAATGAATCGGTACCACCTCCTGTTATTCCTGAATTGATGATTAAGCCACAGAAGGGAGTAATTCAAAAATCAACATATAATCCTAGAGCAAGAGCTGCACAAAATTATAATATAGTTGAAGATTTGGCTGAATCCCCTTCAGCTATGTCTGCTCTTGAGGTATTACAAAATTGTCCCTCCCAGAAGCAGGCTTTATTGTTGGCCATTGGTGGAATTGATCCGACTAATTCTAATCTTGTCGTCTTTAATAATACGGGCTATGTGCTAGAATTACCAACAGAATTGGCATTCTCCATCCAAGTAAATGTTCTCAATAACCTTGTTCATTGCACTATTATTGATGAGGGAGCATATACGTGCATTATGTCTCTAAACTGTTTGAAGTCACTTGGCTCGTCGCGATTATCGCAATCATCAACGACGCTGAAGGCTTTTGATGGAAGAATATATAAACCTTGTGGTATTATCAATAATCTGCAAATTGAATTAGGGGGGAAACAGTAAGTATTGATGTTGAGGTTGTTGACGGACTCCTTGACTATAATATTTTACTCGGAAGACCATGGTTATATGCAATGACTTCCATTGTTTCTACATATTTTAGAATGGTTACCTTTCCTCATAAAGGTACAATCACAATCATTAATAAATTATCCTTTTTTGCCTCCACTTCGCAGGTAACTAGAAGCGTTCCGTATATTCACTTACCCCAACCAGAAATCCAGAACATTGGTGTAGGAATTTTAAAGGATTCCATTCTTATGGGAACCTTTGCATTACCGCCGCCCGCGACGTCGGAAGAAATTGCAAGCATAGAGACCTGATACATGATCTCTTCCACTCTATCTGGCTTAAGGGAGAGTACGGTTGTTTTTGATATTTCTGTGTTGGATGATGTTTTACCGCTTAGCCCTATTGAGCTACAATAGCAATCAATCTATTTGGCTTGGGCAGCAAATCCAAAATCAGCATCGCCGAGTGTTTGGGTTGATCGTTCATTAGATTTTGGTACTCCATCTGATCCATTTTCCTAAAAAAAATTGACAGATGAAAATATTTTGGAAGTTATGATGGCAGAAGGAGAACCATGGGAAGTGTTGTCATTCCTAGAGACAGCCTTGAGTTGTGAAAGACCAGTGCCTAGGACATCTTTGTATACCAAGGAGCGTATGGTATAACAGGGGGAGTTATCAACAAAAGGCTCTCATGCTATCTCCTGGAGACAAGAAATATTATTTTGAATGGGACCAAAACCTTCAGAAACTTGACACAGGGAAAGGAATACTGCAGAGGCAATATGTGAGGAACTCTAATACAAATGCATCAGACAGTTCAGAGGCATCTTACTGTAAAGAGGGTCGATTCAAAAGATACGTCACAGAAATATATAATCAGAAGGTGTTTACTGCGTAAGCAAGATGTAAGATGATACTAACTGTTATTGAGATGAATATCCAGATACACAATATCACCATGTAATGGGCTTACCAATTTAAGAATCCATACATGACAATAGCGTTTTAAAAATAACCTCCCAAAGAAGCTAATATAGCAGAAATATGGTTGAAATGAAAAGTGAAATAGTATATCATGCCTGAGCCATATTTAAAGCGCTTGAATAATCTGAGCATGGGTATCAACTAGGATAAATCCATGCCAAAAACTAGTGAGCCACTCACATTCCAGAAACATGATACAAGAAAGGCGGATGAAACAAAATGAACAATTAAATTAGCACATATAAGAGAAAGTTACACACTGTGAGACACCAAAGACCAGAATCATATTTAAAGACGGAACTCCTCCTCACTGAAACCCAACGGGCTTTGTACATTCATATAAGAGTTTTTACAAAATTTATACAAAAATTCTCTCACCGCATAATTTTCTGATAAATCTGGAACCCTCAATAATCTGCTCTTGGGGATTTTTATAGAAGAAAAAGAAAACTTAGTAAAGGAAATGGATGATGAACATTTAATTTTCCTCATTAAGAGAGGATGGCGGAAACGTGCACGCCCATACTGCTTGATGACTCTGTAGTGTTGTATGTACTCTGTGGCCTACTTTCTGAAATAAATGCACTGGGTGGAAGTCCCTTCAGGAACACGGTAAAGAAATAAAAACCACATGGGCAGTCCGTCCTTCCCTGGAAAGAAAATTCTACTGAAAGGAAACCTTGAGGGTATTTTTTTCTACGCATGGACTCTCTGAGTGATCCACGGGGTCTTCAATCTGGCATTCTGCCTTCAAATGGGTAGGTTAACACTTAAAAATCTTCAATTATATGTCTTTAACTCTCTGCCTTTCACTGATACTCTCTGTCTGCAATATTAATGTTTCTGATCGCGAAATCTGCGCTTTGAATGACTCTGGAGGGATTTGAAAGAGTTTAACCCTGCTTCTTTAATGGGGGTCATGTCGTAACAATTTCCTAGGCCTTTCTCCATAATTCTAGCCTCTGAAAAATGGTCCTTTCCCGTGTTCTCTATTACTGTAATTGAGACTTTGAATCATGGCAGTTTACCACCGCTCGTACCCTGCAAAACACACAAAATCATCAAGAAAACAAATGCATGGGAAACTAGATGCAGCGGGGATAGCGAGGATGACAGCGCAGCATGGTGAAATGGTGGAAAAATGGCCTGGTAAAGGTTGGCGGAATGAAAAATGGTGGCGCAGTGGGAAAATGCAGCTGGAGGGTGGCGAGAACGGAAATCTTAATGTAAAAAATTAACATTTGACCTTTGAATAGATATGTATACAGGGACGGGCAAAAGATGTGATGAAACACGTGGAATGGTGATGTGGCGGGACCGGCCAATGGTGGGCGTGCGAATAAATCTGGACTGTCCGATCTCAGGAGGAGATCGATGGTGGAAAACATATCGGAGGGCGACGGATGGCGGGCCAGGGGTACGGATACCTTGGGTTAATTTCCGCGCATCTTCACGGTGCGATGACCATTGGATGGAGAGCCCCAGATCAGATAGTTGATATGCATATTGCGCCGGGTCAAATGCTGAACGATAACGCGCGATGGGGGGGTGGTTTTGGAATAGTGACGGAGCCACGTGTCAGGCGGTGATTGGAATCGCTTCGAAAATAAAATTACCGCCCATCCTCCAAACGCAATGCGATGGATACCACCGGTTTTTGAACATTGCTTTTGGGCGCGGGGACCACAAGGGCGGGTGAGCTGCTGACCGTTGATTTACAGGTTGATCAGACGGTGGACAGGTTGGGCCACGGGCGCGACGCTTATCTATGAAGGTCGTCCGATCTGCACAGATCGATGGATAATACTGCGCCCGATATCCCCATGCGATAATCGCTCTCCGGGCTGACGCTTGGTCTAGTGCCCAATTCACGTGGATAAAAAGACTAAGGGGGCTAGGGCTGAAAGGTGCTAGGCCTTAAAAATGTTAAAATATGTGATTTCGGCCCTTTTTATGCAATTTTGAGTTTAGAGGAGGGGAAAGATAGGCGGAAAAAGGATTTTTTAGGCCAAACAAAGGGGTTTTAAAGGGGATTGCTTGCCAGAATTTAATAGGGGGCTGACACAATCAACATTGGCTCCACCTGGGGATGACACGTTCATCCCTGGGCATGTCGAGAACTTTGCAGATCACCGGTTAATATTCTATGCGGACACTGCTCTTCAGCACTTCTACTTTTCTTTTCATGATTCATCATGACACCCACATTATTCAAAAAAGGATGAAAACAAGAAACTAATGTACAATATGATACACCAGGCTGTCTATGCCCGAATCAGAACTGGAAGTAGGATTTAAGGAACTGACCATTTACAGGGGTGTCAAGTAAGTCTCCCTGTAAATTTTCCAACCTGAAAGTGTTGTTGCCCCCTTGTTCCACGATTTTAAAAGGGTCGAACCAGAGTGGGTCGAATTTACCATGTTTCCCCTTTTCAGCTCTCTGGATATGCCATCTGAGCACTAGATCACCAATCTGAAACTTCTTTTCCTTGGCATGCTGATCAAAAAGGTACTTCATCTTCTCTTGATATTCATTTATCCTTTGACTTACCTGGTTACGTGTTTCCTCTAACTCCACCAGCTGATTTATTCTCTTGGTCACATCATCGGGCTCTTCTTAGGTTTCTTGCATGAATCGAGCTACTGGTAAGGCTAATTGTATAGGGAATACTGCTGCCCTCCTATATACTAATTCATATGGGGACTTCCCAGTTGCTCTCTTGCTAGTAATCCTATTGGCCCACAGATTGAATTTCAGCTGGGAGTCCCAATTTTTTTTATTTTCATTGATAGCCTTCTTTAGTGCCCTTACGAGGGTTTTATTTGAAGATTCTGCCAAGCCATTTCCTTGTGGGTAATAAGTTGTAGAGTGACTAAGTGTAATGTTATATTGTTGGCAGAAACTCACAAACTTTGTAGACTTGAAGGCCTGGGCATTATCAGTTACTATTCTGGCAGGGAAGCCAAACCTGGATATGATGTTTTCTTCCATGAACTTTATTATCACAGTATTTGTTGCGTTCCTCGCAGGTATGGCTTCCACCCATTTTGTGAAATAATCCGTGGCAGTTAATATCCACTTATGTTGACCACTTGACAGAGGATGTATTTCACCTATAAATTCAATTCCCCATTTCCTGAATGGTTCGTCCACGTGAACGGGAATCATGGGCAAAGGTGCCAACTTCTGTCTTTCAGAAAATTTCTGACATTTCTCACAAGCTCTAACTCGGGCAAAAACATCTCCAAAGAGCTTGGGCCAATAGAAACTAGCCTTCAGGATTTTGTGAGCAGTGGCCCTCCAGCTGTAATGACCCCCACAGATTCCTTCTTGAAATTCGGCCATTATACTCTCTACCTCATCCTCTGTGAGACACAGGAGTAGAATGCCTGAGGGATCTCGCCAGTATAGCCGGCCATTGGCGACTATGTACTTCTGTGATCTCAACCTTAGTGTTCTGTATTTAGCTTTATCACAGCTTGGAGGGAAGCTGAGTGTGAGGAGATATTCTACTATCTCTTTGTACCACTGCCTGGTGAGGTATTTTATATGTGTTTCCGGAGTAGTTATCTCTACTCCCTGTCGCTCTTCTTTCTCCTCAGATTCCTCACTTGCTATTATGGACAGATTTATACCCAGAGCCTGATAGTTTGATTCGAATAAGATTTTGGCTAGCCCTTGTCCTTTGATCAGTTTGTTAGGGCGGATGTCTAGCTCATACTCCTGTATTTTGGCAATCCACTTCCCCCTTTTTCCTTCACTATCCCCTTGGATAAGAATATCTTTTACAGCTGCTGTAGGCACAAATGCAGTGATATGGGACTGCAAGACATACATGCGGAATGCTTTAAGGGATTTCACCAGGGTGTATGCTTGCTTTTCTAATATGTTATATTTACGTTCTGCATCACAGAGCACCTGACTGAAGAAGGCGATGGGCTGCTCGTACCCTTCTTCATTTTTCTGCAATAAAACTCCTACTACTGTATGAGGTGATGCAAAAGAAAATATCATGAATGGTTTAGCATAATCCGGTCCAGCTAGCACAGGGGCTTCTGCAAAAGCATTTTTTATCCTAGAAAAGCCCTCTCGTGATTCTTGGGACCACTTTACTTCATTATATTTCTTCAGCATGTCAGTTATATGTCTAACTATCTCAGCATAGTTAGGGATAAACCTCCTCAGAAAATTAATGCGCCCTAGGAACACCTGCACCTCCTTCTTATTTCTAGGAAGGGAAATTCCATTTATAACCTCTACCCTCTTAGGATCTATTTTTACCCCATCTTTGGTTACAATATGTCCCAAAAGCCTACCCTCTTCTAATGCAAATAATGACTTCTGAGGATTAAGAGAGAGACCATACCTTCTGCATTTCTCAAAATTTCTACGCAAATGCTCAATGTGCTCAGTATCATCCTTTGAAAACACAGTGATATCATTGAGGTAGACTACCAAAAATTTATCTTGCTCCCCAACAAAAGCAATGTCCATGGCCCTTTTAAAAGTGGCCCCTGCATTAATCAACCCGAAAGGCATCCTGGAATACATAAATTTACCCCATGGTGTGGTGAAAGCAGTCTTCTTTTGATCTTTTGGAAGTACAGCCACCTGATTATAACCAGAGAATCCATCCATCATTGACATCCTAGAAGCTCCAACCACTTTCTGTAGGATGTGATCCATCTTGGGCAGTGGATAATTATATTTTAAGGATGCTCGATTTAAATTTTGGAAATCAACACATAGCCTTATTTCCCCATTCTTCTTTCGGACAGGGACTAGGTTTGCCACCCATTCGGAGTACCTCAATGGCACAATTATTTTGGCCTTTAACAACTTCTTAATTTCTTTCTCAATGGAGTGAAGCAGTAGGGGATTTATCTATCTAACCTTCTGCTTATGAGGTTTCGCATCTCCCTTTAGTGGAATTTTATGTTGCATTATACTGATGTCAAAAAATTTTAGGTCCTGATAAGACCATGCCAACACATATTTGTAAGACTGAAATAATTTCTGGTATGGCTTTTTATATTCTTCTGGGACCTTCTTGGATAGTTTTACAATTTTGGGGTCAGCATCAGTACCAAGATTCAGGTCTTCTACCTGATTTTCTTCTACCACTTTGCTTGGCTGTAGTGGTACATCGTTCTTGTTAAATAATTTTTCTAAAGGCACCAACCCTCTAGGTATAAAGTTTCCCTTCAATTGAAACACTTTATTACCTGCCATTTTCTCCTCCCAATTGCTTTCTGAAGTATCTTCAGTCCCTTCTTCTTCACAAGCATCAATCTCCATATTGGAGAATTCCCCTATTGTTTCCAAGAATATCTTCACCTGCTCTTCATCCTCAAATACCTGCCAGTGCTTTATGTTATCTGGGATTGATGGTCGATAACGTACCTCAATTTCATACCTTAAGAGAGGGTTCTGAGGTGGAAGGAATGTACTAGCAGCCACAGCAAGGGAATCATCCATCCTATTCTGTTCCCGGGGCATGAACTGGATATTAAATGCCAAGAAAAAATTCTCCACCATGTCCCAAAATTCATTCCTATAAGCCCTCAGCCGAGGATGTTTGGTTTGACACTGATTCCTGACTTATCTAACCACCAGTTCTGAATCTCCCAAAACTTTTAAACTTTTTATATTCATGCTCCTGGCTGTCTGTAACCCCAACAAAAGTGCTTCATATTCAGCCACGTTATTAGTGGCTTCATATTCTAGCTTGAAAGACAATGGTACCCATTTTCCTATAGGAGAAATCAATAGTATTCCAGCTCCATTACCTTCTCTTGAATTTTCTTCATCAAAATGAAGTGTCCAGATTCCTTTTTCATGGCTCTCTAAGGGCTTCTCAGTCTTGATCTAGCAGAAGGATGGTTCATGAGCATAATCTTGATCTTCCTCCAGCATTAAGCATGAGAAATCACCTTCTTTACTGTAGACTGGTGAATTAACAGAGTTATTAGCCTTAGTAACCATCTTGAAAAATCTATTTTCCCTGTACAACCTCCTCTCCTGGCCACCAAAAACTGGGATAGTGGCATATGTTAAGTCCAACTTGATTGACCCACCAATTTTTGTTCCCGAGGACCTTGAAAACAACATGCCAAAGCAAGCTGGGATGTCAGCCACCACGATGTCCATTACCACACTTTTTTCTGGGATTTGGGCCAAATTGACCACCAAATCCTTGATCATCCCCAGGCATTTAACTCTTTTGGAATCAAAAGAATAGAGGTCCTTGTATGGATTGGTGATTTTTAATCCCAGTTGTTCCATGACTAACAGAGGTATTAGATTATGGGAAGCTCCATAATCTAACATAAAATTATGTAATAGCAGGTCATGAATCACTAGAGACACATAGAAGGGAGGAGTAGAAGCATCGAATTCCTCAACATGTGGGCCAAATACAACCATGGGTCTTTCTTCTTGAAGGTTGAGACTATCTGGGACGAGAGGTGCTTCTGGAGGGAGCATGAAAGAGGTGACTTGGAATTGATATGCAGGTTGTTTCAACAGTTCAGTCAAGGGAACTGGGATTTTGACCTTCTCAAGTTCCTTTTGCAGACTGAAAGTAGGAGAGGACTTCTCTATTACAACCTCTTTTGAATCTTTATTTTCGGCTGAGGGTTTGACTTCTTTTGACACAGACTTGGTATTAGGGGGAATGACTACTTTTGAAGAGGAAGGAATTTGACCATTAGACTGCAAAGGTTTGTTTAGAGGACCCTTACCTTTGTCTGTGACTTTCTACATTGTTGACTCCTTCTAAGCAGGTGCTTCCTTATGGGGTAGCTCTTCTTCTTGATCTTGAGTACGAGTCCTCTTCAAAGAAGATCTAAGATCATATCTTCTATTGAACTGTGCTTGCATGAAATCAACAAATTTCTTGCAATAGTGATCAATCTCTGAGTCTTCCGTGTCTCTAGCCTTCTCTTCTTCTTGCAATGAGAACTCGGTTCCATCACTTCCTTGCAAGGGGTATTCTTCTCCATCACTATTTGAGAGAGCAAGATTTGCATCCTCGAGTTCATAGGCAGTGTCTTCAGTAGGACCATCCACTGGACCTTCCAAGTACAATGGGTGTGGTACCTGATCTTGTTGTTCCTTTAGTTCCCTTTGCAATATTTGCAGGGGTGGTTTACTATACTAAGGATTGTAACCCCTGTTTGGAGCATTCTGTAAATTCTTGGGGGCTGAATTCTTGGCCTCCAATTCAAGCTTGACTAGCTTACCAAAAAGGTTCTTAATCATTTTGTTCATTTCTTCAATTCTATCATTAGCTGAGTCTCTGTCTTGGTTAGAGGTAGATACCTCCTCTTTGCCCCTTCTTCTAGTATCTTATTCAGATTTTCCCTTTGATTTACCGGTGGAGGCAAAATTTTCCTCCAACTCTAGCGCATCTATCTGAGCATCATCTAGAGTGGCAGGATTTCTTTCTCTTAAAGAGAAACCAAATTCTGAGTCAAAAGCTACTATGAAAACAACTTTAGCAGCAGTTTGATGAGGTTTCATATCAGTAGGAAGACTCAAATACAATTTATTAAATCTCTTGATAAATTCGGACACCCCTTCATTATGTCTTTTCTTGAGTGTGTTAAACTCAGTAATAAAATGTCCATGATCTTTCTTCTCTCCCCATTTCCTGAGAAAAGTATCTTCCATTATTTCCCAAGTGGTGAAAGAACAGTCTCCCAATGTCTTAAACCATTTTCAGGCTTCACCATCAAGAGATTGGACAAACAGCCTTAAGACTACATCTAAATGTTCCACATTAAAATTCTCTGCAAAAGAGTAGAAGACCTCAAGATGTTTTTGCGCATAAATCTCATTTTCCCCATTGAATCGGGGTAAGATCTACAGATAATCCTGCGGCATATCGTTCAGCACTTGAGGTAATGCCAGGGGGGCATATTTATTCAAAAAGAAGCCAGGAACATTGGCCATTGGAGGAGGTGGAGGTAGTGCATGCATTTGATGTGTAATTGGAGGCAGAGGTGGAAGTGGAGTATGAATGACAATAGGAATGTAATGGACTGCAGCTTGAGGTGTTGAGGGGAACAACAGTCTATTAATAGCAGATACTTCAGTGACTTCCTTGACCTCTTCGACCTCAAGAGTAGGGTGAAAGTCGTCTTTAACTTGGACACCTCCTCGGGGTGGACTATCTGAATAGTAATCAGTATCTCCCACAATGGATTCGGGACCTAGCACTTGGGCTACTTGAGAGGAGGAGGACGGAAAGTCTTCTTGAGAGAATTCAAGAATCTCAGTATGTGCTGATTGTCTTTCCCTCCCATTCCTCCTATGTAGGATCTTCTCTGGGTCAAACACAGAAGGTGTCTTTGGCTGTGACGTATCTAAACTCAAGTGTGGCTTACGAGGAGCCAGGACTGCAAGTGAATTTATCTAATAAACGAATGTGGAGTCGTCAAGGTGAGGGATCTACAACTCTCAACTCTCCATACTCACCTACTTGAAGAGTGAATTAGGTTTTTTCAAGGCCCAGGGATTTAAATTTTCTCAACTTCGTTCCCCGGCAACGGTGCCAAAAATATGTTGTCGTTCCTAGAGACAGCCTTGAGTTGTGAAAGACCAGTGCCTAGGACATATTTGTATAGCAAGGAGCGTATGGTATAACAGGGGGAGTTATCAACAAAAGGCTCTCATGCTATCTCCTGAAGACAAGAAATATTAGTTTGAATGGGACCAAAACCTTCAAAAATTTGACACAAGGAAAGGAATACTGCAAAGGCAATATTTGAGGAACTCTAATACAAATGAATCAGAAATTTCAGAGGCAGCTTACTGTAAAGAGGGCCGATTCAAATGATACGTCACAGAAATAGATAATCAGAAGGTTTTTACTGCGTAAGCAAGATGTAAGATGATACTAACTGTCATTGAGATGGATATCTAGATACACAATATCACCATGAAATGGGCTAACCAATTTAAGAATCCATACATGAAAATAGCGTTTTAAAAATAACCTCCCAAAGAAGCTAATATAGCAGAAATATGGTTGAAATGAAAAGTGAAACAGTATATCATGCCTGAGCCATATTTAAAGCGCTTGACTAATCTGAGCATGGGTATCAACTAGGATAAATCCATTCCAAAAACCAGTGAGCCACTCGCACTCCAGAAACATGATACAAGAAAGGAAAATGAAACGAAATGAACAATTAAATTAGCACATATAAGAGAAAGTTACACACTATGAGACGCCAAAGACCATAATCCTCTTTAAAGACAGAACTCCTCCTCACTGAAACCCAACGAGCTCTGTACATTCATATAAGATTTTTTACAAAATGCATACAAAAATTCTTTCACCGCTTAATTTTCTGATAAATCTGGAACCCTCAATAATCTGCTCTTGGGGAGTTTTATAGAAGAAAAAGAAAACTTAGTAAAGGAAATGGATGATGAAAATTTAATTTTCCTCATTAATATAGGATGGCGAAAACATGCACGCCCATACTGCTTGATGACTCTGTAGTGCTGTATGTACTCTGTGGTCTGCTTTCTGAAATAAATGCACTGGGTGGAAGTCTCTTCAGGAACACGGTAGAGAAATAAAAACCACATGGGCAGTCTGTCCTTCCCTGGAAAGAAAATTCTGTTGAAATGAAACCTTGAGGGTATTTTTTTCTACGCATGGACTCTCTGAGTGATCCATGGGGTCTTCAATCTGGCATTCTGCCTTCAAATGGTTAGGTTAAGGCTCAAAAATCTTCAATTATACGCCTTTAACTCTCTGCCTTTCACTGATACTCTCTGTCTACAATATTAATGTTTCCGATTGCAAAATCTGCACTTTGAATGACTCTAGAGGGTTTTGACAGAGTTTAAACTTAATTCTTTAATGGGGTTCATGTTGTAACAGCTTCCCAAGCCTTTCTCCATAATTCTAGCCTCTGAAAAATGGTCCTTTACGGTGTTCTCTGTTACTGTAATTGAGACTGTGAATCATGGTGGTTTACCGCCGCTCGTATCCTGCAAAACACATAAAATTGTCAAGAAAACAAATTCATGGGAAACTGGATGTAGTGGGGATAGTGAGGATGACAGCGCAGCATGGTGAAATGGTGGAAAAATGGCTTGGTAAAGGTTGGAGGAATGTAGAATGGTGGCGCAGTGGGAAAATGAAATTGGAGGGTGGCGAGAATGGAAATCTTAATGTAAAACATTAACATTTGACCTTTGAATGGATATATATACAGGGACGGGTGATAGATGTGATGAAACACATGGAATGGTGACGTGGCGGGACCGACCAAAGGCGGGCGTGCGAATAAATCTTGACCGTCCGATCTCAGGAGGAGATCGACGGTGGAAAACATATCGGAGGGCGATGGATGGCGGGCCAGGGGTACAGATACCTTGGGTCAATTTCCGCGCATCTTTAGGGTGCGATGACCGTTGGATGGAGAGCCCCAGATCGGACGGTTGGTATGCATATCGCTCCGGGTCATTTTCCAAACGATAACGTGCAATGGGGGGGCGGTTTTGGAATAGTGACGGAGCCACGTGTTAGGAGGTGAGTGGAATCGCTCCGAAAATAAAATTACCGCCCATCCTCCAAACGCGGTGCGATGGATACCACCGGTTTTTTAACAGTGATTTTGGGCGTGGGGACCACAAGGGCGGGTGAGCTTCTGACCGTTGATTTACAGGTTGATCAAACGGTGGAAAATTTGGGCCATGTGCGCGATGCTGATCTATCAAGGCCGTCTGATCTGCACAGATCGACGGATAATACTGCGCGCGATATCCCCCTGCGATAATCGCTCTCCGGGTTGACGCTTGGTTTAGCGTCCGGGTCACGTGGAGAAAAATATTGAGGGGGCTAGGGCCGAAAGGTACTAGGCCTTAAATATGTTAAAATATGTGATTTCGGCCCTTTTTATGCAATTTTGAGTTTAGAGGAGGGGAACGATAGGTGGAAAAAGGATTTTTTAGGCCAAACAAAGGGGGTTTAAAGGGGATTTCTTGCCAGAGTTTAATAGGGGGCTGACACGATCAACCGGAAGATTATCATCATCATTCCCATCTTCCAGATTATGAGGAAAATAATCTTAGTGAACTATATCACCCATCCATTCAAAATTTATTTTCGAATTCTTTTCTGATTAATGCAATTGAATCTGAGCGAAATTTATCAAATATTGAAGAAACGATTTCTATCGATATTTCAACTAAACTTGGCGTTGTAGAGAATATTCATGTCAATGTATCTTGTTCTCCATCAGAACTTGATTCATATTGCTCTCTTTTTCGTGAATTTCGTGACGTATTCGCTTGGTCTTACAAGGAAATGCCAGGCATAGATACTAGTATAGTTGAACACACTATTAATATGTATCCTGATGTCAAACCAGTGCATCAACGGCTTCATCTTGTTCATCCGAAGAAAGTTGATGCCATCAAAGCAGAAGTTGAAAAAATTTTGCGTGTTGGTTTCATTTACCCTGTTCCACTAACTGAGTGGGTTTCCAATATCACTCCTGTTATGAAAAAACAAGGAACCATTAGATTGTGCATCGATTATCAGGATGTCAATCAGGCTTGTCAAAAAGATAACTATCCTACTCCCTTTATCGACCAGATTATTGACGATTATGCTGGATATGAAATATTTTTGTTCATGGATGGATTTTCTGGCTACAATCAAATCAATATCTGCCCAGATGACCAACATAAGACAGCATTCATCTGTCCCTGGGGCACATTTTCATATAGGAAACTTCTGTTTGGTTTAAATAATCCTGGGGAAAATTTTCAGAGAGCAATGGATTATGCTTTCAACGACATCAAGCACATTGTTCAACCATATCTAGATGATTTACCAGCGCATTCACGAAATCAAACTGATCACTCGATGCATTTGAGAGCCATTTTCTTATGCTTCTGAAACTACAAGATAAGCCTCAATCCTCACAAATGTGTGTTTTTTGTTGGTTCTGGTTGATTACTCATATTCGTAGTCTCAAAAGAAGGAATTAGAATAGACCCAATGAAGGTACAGGCCATTCTTGATTTTCCTACACCATCAAACTTACTTCAGATACAGAAACTTCAAGGAAAGGCTAACTTCCTGAGAAGGTTCATTCCAAACTATGCCAAAATGGCTAAAGGATTTACTCGATTATTGAAAAAGGGAGTTCCCTTCCATTGGGACCAAGTTGCACAAGCTTCTTTTGATGTTGTCAAGGACCAACTTGTCTGAGTGTCATTAATGTATCCTCCTAATTATCAAAATGATTATTTCCTATATATTGTCGCGACTGAAACGACCATCGCTATGGTATTGGTCCAAGTAGAAAATGGAATTGAACATCCGATCTATTATTTGATTCATAATCTCAATGATACGGAATTTAAGTACTCGTACATAGAAAAGCTTTCCTTGGCAGCCGTTCAAGCTGTCCAAATATTTCGCCATTATATCCTGCTACGAAAAACAACAATAGTTTCAGATTGCAACCCCATGACTTACATCTTATCACGTCAATTGATGGGGGGGGGGAATATTCAAAATGGATTGTCATTTTGTAGGAATTTGATTTGGAATTCATCAAATCCAAGTCAAATAAATCTTTAGTTTTTTCTAAGCTTCTTTGTGACCTTCCCTCTAATAGTAATGTAACTACGTCGGAACCATCTATTCCAGACGAGTCTCTATTTCTGATCAGATCATCTGATCCCTGGTATGGATATTTCATCATTTATCTCCAAACCCAAACTTTTCAACCTAATACCTCTCGCTCTGATCAGTGACGTATTCGATACCAAGCCAAAGATTATCTGATTGTCGGTGATACACTTTATCGTCATGGTGTTGATACCATTTTAAGGAGGTGCCTCACTCATGAGGAGGCCGAAAAAGTATTAAATGATTTCCATGTTGGGGCTTGTGGTGGAGATTTATCTGGATATGCTACCACGCAGAAGATACTCCGCGCCGATTACTTTTGGCCTACTATTTTTCGAGATTATATTCTCGCAATCAGAAGTTTTCATGCATGCCAGATTTTTTACCGTAAAATCCACAAACCGCCAGCGCCAATGCATCATGTTGTCTCTGTTGGACCATTTACGAAATGGGGTATTGACTTCATGACCTGTAACCCTCCTTCATCCGGGGGGCATGGTTATATTATTGTCGCAGTCGACTATTTTACCAAATGGGCCGAAGCGATGCCTACATTCAACAACATAGGAAAAACAACTGCTTTTTTTTCTTCAATCATGTTATTGCACGGTTTGGGGTCCCATAGGCTACAGTTACGGATCATGGGAAGCATTTAGCTCACAAACCGCTTGAACTTGAAGCTACAACAGAAGCGACAGAAGGAGCCATTTGGAAGTGACTGAATAAGTAAGCCTCCAATCCTCTCTGTGTATCTATTCTGAGTTAGGAGAAATGGTATTATAGTCTTTCACCTGTTGTTCTAGAATAGCACCTGTCGAGGGAAGCGTAATTTATCCATAGATTACAATTCTGGCCCAACAAAATGTATTATGATTGATCCATCTTCCTTTCAGGAAGTAGTGCAGGAGCCCACATGGGTAGATGCAATGGTGGAGGAGTATAACTCCATTGTCAGAAACAATTCTTGGGAAATTGTTCCAAGGTCGGTTGATAAATCAGTGGTAGGTTCAAGATGGATCTAAAAGGTAAAGCAAGTTGTTAATGGGAGTGTTGAGAAGTATAAGGAAATATTTGTGGCCCGGGGCTTCTCACAGATCAAGGGGATTGATTATGAAGAAACCTTTTCACTTTTCGCACGGTATCCTTCCATAAGGACCATCCTTGCTCTCTCAGTGCAGATGGGTTAGCACATTCATCATGTGGATGTGAATACTGTGTTCCTTAATGGGATCATTGAGGAAGAAGTGTACATTGAGTAGCCTTAAGGAATTGAGATCTTCAGTATTGAGTCGCATGTGTGCAGACTCAAAAGAGCATTGTATGGGCTGAAGCAAGCACTTTGTGCTTGGTACACTCGGATCGACAGTTATTTCACTGGACTTGGCTTCACCAAGAGTGAGGCGAATGCAAACCTATCCCAAATTGTGGTGGAGGGTGATATTTTAATATTTTTTCTTTATGTTGATGATTTAATACTGACTGGTGATGAGCATCTGATACACTCATGCAAGGAGGACCTTGCAAAGGAGTTCGAGATGAAGGATATGGATCTCCTTCACTATTTCCTTGGATTGGAAATATGGCAGCAAGAAGGTGAACTATTTGTGTCTCAAGGAAAGTATGCATAGGAGATACTCAGTAAGTTTCACATGGAGGGTTGCAAACCCATGGATTCTCCTCTTCTAGGAAACTAGAGGAAAGAGGATGCTACATATGGAGAGGTATTGGATGCTACTGGCTATCGACAGTTGGTGGGTTTGCTCATTTATTTAGTTAATACAAGACCGGACATATGCTATGAGGTGAACCAACTTAGTTAAGCGATGGTTAATCCTACCAAGCTCTTTTGGAAGGCAAGCAAGCATGTCCTAAGATATCTCAGGGGCACATCTGAGTATGGCTTATGGTACAAATAGACGGATGAGGTGAAGTTGCATGGCTTCACAGATGCAGATTGGGAAGGTAGCCCAACGGACAGAAAGAGCACATCAAGAGGGGTTTTCAGTATCGGAGCTCCAGTTGTTTCTTGGTATAGCAGGAAATAGAGATCTGTGGCACTCAGGTCAGCAGAAGTGGAATACATGGCAGCAAGTCAAGCTGCATGTGAGGCTATCTGGATGAGAAAGATCCTGGTAAGTTTGTTCGGTTCTCATTTAGATCCTACAGTGATTCATTGTGATAATCAGAGTTGTATCAAACTCTCAATTAATCCTACATTTCATAATAGATTTAAGCATATAGATATCTAGTATCATCATATCAGAGATTGTGTGTAGCAGAAGATCATGTTGCTTCAGTACATTCCTACGGAAGATCGGGATGCAAATATTCTGACGAAGGCGCTCACCAGGAGAAATTTTGAATACCATAGAGATAGGATTGGGGTGAAGGATAATCCCTTTCTTGTTGAGAGGGAGTGTTGAGATTCAACAAGATGATGATCCTAGTGAAAATTAAGCACCTACACTAGGTGGGGCCCGCGGGCTATTTTTAGGTGATATGTCTATTTTTATAACTTGGATCAAAGTATATTTTTAGCGATATTATATTTATATATGGTTGAGAAAATTATATGGATGGATGGGCATATATTTTTGGAATGCATGTGCGAAGTTGTTTAGTGGAATTCATGTCTAAAAATAGAATGCATGTCAATTATTGTTATCCCTTAAAAATAATTAGACAATAAATAATAATCTATTCTCATGGAGCACTTGATTTTAGTTAACTGATGTGGAAAACCAGTTAACTGAAGAAATTTCAAGTTCAAAGGTTGGTTGGTGGGACATTCTAGTGGACTTCGTTGTAACTGAGTGATACAAAGTTGTAACATAGTTGGATGTGTAGTTATGTGAGTTGTAAAGTAGTTTAACTCAGTTAAGTGAGTTAAACTCAGTTGTGCTAGTTGTAACTAGTTGTAACTAAAGATACACTAGTGAGAGATCAGTGAATTAAACATTAAATTAATTAACATGGAGTGATATCGCATGAAACTAAATATTTACTATTGTTAACTACATGCATGTCAGATCCAGTGGAGACCCAGTTGAGAGATAGGTGAAAGGGGAAGTTTGACTATCAATTGTGACTATAGTGGGTGCACAAGTGAAACCAAACACACATTGGAGATGCCAATGAGGATTGCGCAGTCAAGGAAGGCATGATTGCATCAAATTTGTCATTGTAATCAACTTAGATTGCACAGTGGAGGCAGGCTTTCTTGAGGCAGTAAATTGTGCAAGGGATTTGCAAATTTCTGCATGACAGTGTGAGATGATTGTATATTTTACTAAGAGCTCTTGGATTAGATTTTTTTTATGATATTGTTTCATGATCCATGATATATAAATAATATATGATAGTGGGGTTTTTAGCTTTATGATTTCCCAGTAAAAACATCTGTGTTATGTGTGATTGATATTTCTTCATGTGTTTGCAATTAGCGATTAAATTTCCACAAAGATTTAAGTAGAAGGATTTTTTATTTAACAGTGGCATATAATTTTTAGATCAAGAGAATCCAGAAATACATAATTGTATTAAAATTTCTACACTCACCCACTCATCTCCATGTAAATGATGAATGATTTTTTGAATAAACATGGTATCTTCCCTTTGTAGAATACCATCCACCTTAAACTGATGAAGAACTTTCCACTCCATGACATGTTGAAGTGCACCTCCCATGAGATCTCTCAATGAGACCTTCTTCTCATCAATAGCCCTCCAAAACCAGTGAGGTTCTGGATCTGCTGCAGGTAGAAGTTTCTCTTTGAGTTGTGAGATGCTCATTGAGAAAGTGTCATCTAAAAAGGAGAAAATATTTCTCATGTCAAGATGTCTACCATTTATCATCTTAACCTCCATTGTTGCATTAGTGAAGCTACCTTCAGAATGCTCCAAGAATAATGTGGCCCCTTCATTATCACTATTACTAAGTGACAACGCTATAGATCTGCATAGTGGTACATATGTTTTCTCAAAGCAAGGCACAATGTTGATCTCATAACCAGCCATTATACATAGGATTATGCTCATCCCATCTTCTGAAACTCTACACTTAAACTCAAATGGTTGAATGTATCTAAAAAATGATGAACTGGGATAGTTCTTCTCCTCCTCCTTGATTAGATCAAGGGTCCTCTGCGCTGTGATATGTTGCTACTTCAAATCGGCATTTTGTTCTAACCCTTGGTTATGTATTGGCCATGATGGCATGTTCCCATAATTTTCAATAAGATCTACTAAAACAATATGTGATGAAAGTGCATGCATACCTTGGATCAATTGATGTGTGGGAACCTCTTGAAAGAACACAAGAGTTCCTCCAACTGGGATAATGGTGTCTCCAACTGCTGGTAAGAGTGATGGTTGCTCTTCTATCAATGTACTGGCGCTGGAATCTACCTCCTCTTCCTCATGCATCTCCTGAATCATGCATGGGACTCTATATGTCAAGAGCTCAAGACTATCTTGAAAAGATGAAAGTGTCTCTTCTCCGGATACAAGTACTTCTGCAGCTGGTGGTGAATATAGTGACCCCTTGTCCAGAGTGAAAGGAATGACATTCTCCTATGTTTCCTTAGGAAATGTCTCTTTGTGACACATCTCCAGTTTTCTCACATCAAACTCCTTTCTCAACTTGTGAAATAAATCTTAATATTTAGTCACCTTTGCATGCTCCATGTGACCAAACCACCTATCATTAGCTTCACCATAAAGATGAAGTGTTGCAATCTGTACAGCCTCTCTTTCAGCTATAGGATGTAGCCTGAAGAATGTATCTAACTCTTTCCTCCAAGCCTTAACAATGCTTGAGGAAGATCCATCAAATGTAGGCAAATAGAATCTATTGTGCCTCTTTCTTCTATTTCTATTATAGGATCATCTTTTTTCTTTTATTTTGAAGAATTTTTGGAGAGTTAGCTTCTCCTTGAATGCTCTAGAATGTGCTTTGTATTCTTCAAGATATATATTGAGAGTCTCATGAGTCTCAGATTATTTTCTTTCTTCATGACTATACCATTCATGTTGTGTAACTTGACTTAAAGAAAAGTATAGCATAAGCTAGAAAACTTGTGACATAAAGTGACATAAATAGACAATTCTTGGATGATACAACACCAAAATACTCCTTTCTATATAGGAGTCCATGGGGGCACATATTCATAATCTAATGGGCCCAGTCCCAACCAACCCTGTAATATGTTAGGAACTGCAGCCTGTATGATAGAGTTATAGTCCTGATAATAACAATAAAGGGGTTACACTAACAACAATAAGGGACTATACTAGTATGTAAAAGGACCTAACACTCTCCTTTAAAAAAGTGTTTTCACTCAACGCTTGAGTAGTATAGCTGCGAATTGTACACATACAAATTCTGTATTCTCCCATGTGATCTTGATGGGTAAGTTCTTCCCATGATGAATGTAGTGATGAATATGGTTGTCGAGTTCTTGTTTCCGTGACCGCTTCAGGTTCCAATATGATTTTCCTTCCTCATCAAGTTCTGGAAATATTGTTTGAACTGGAAGATTTTCACCTATAACCTTCTTTAAGCATGAAACATGGAAAACTGGATGTACTCGTGAAGAAGCAGGAAGCTCCAATTTGTATGCCATAGTACCAATCTTTTGCAACACCTTGTAAGGACCATAGTACTTTGGCGATAATTTATTATCCTTCTTAGCTTGCTTGAGGAACATTTGTTTATATGGTTGTAGCCGTAAAAATACCCAATCTCCTACATCAAAACTTCTCTCACTGCGATGTTGTTCTGCCTGTTGTTTCATTCGATTTTGTGCCAAATTCAGGTTATCCTTTAAGAGTTGGAGAACTTCTTGCTGATGCTCGATGTGATCTTCCACTGCTTGAACCTTCGAATTTTCCCATAAAGATGATGTGATGGATGGTGGATGATATCCATAAAGTGCCATAAATGGGGTCATTTTTGCTGCAGTATGGAAGGAAGTGTTATACCACCATTCAGCGAGAGGTAACCACTTGACCCATTATGTTTGTTTATCAGATACAAAACAACGAAGATATCCTTCCAAACATTTATTTACTATCTCAGTTTGGCCATCAGATTGAGGATGATAAGATGAGCTATGAGCTAATTGAGTACCCAAACAAGAAAATAACTCCGTCCAAAAATTTCCAGTAAAAATAGGATCTCTGTCACTCACAATGACCCTTGGGATTCCATGTAGCTTTTGAATTATGTCCATAAATGTAGTAGCAACTGTACTTGCTTTAAATGGATGAGATAATGCACAAAAGTGTGCATACTTGGTAAGTCTATCAACTACCACCATGATGACACTCTTTCCTTCGGACTTAGGTAAACCTGTGATAAAATCCATAGAAATCTCCTCCCAACGTTGACTTGGAATGGATAAAGGTTGTAGAAGTCCCGGGGTCTTAATTGTTTCCACTTTATTCTGCTGGCAAACCAAACATTCTGCCACAAACTTTTGAATATCAGATTTAAGGCCATCCCAAAAAAAATCTTTCTTCACCCTGTGGTAAGTTTTTAAAAATCCTGAGTGTCCTCCTAAAGGTGAAGTGTGCAATTCCAGAAGAATCTTTTGTTTTAGTTGGGAATTCTTACAAAGATATAAGCGATCTTTGTACCATAAGGAATCATTTTTCCAACTAAATGTGTCAGATGTACTAGGATCTTGCTGCAACTTTTGAATGAGTATCCATACATCTTTGTCCTTCTTCCATTCATCTCTTGCTTCAGTTATCCAATCTGGTTGGATAATAGAAATGGCACAAAGCAATGCTTCCACCTCTTCATTCTTTCTTGAGAGTGCATCTGCAACAACATTCCGCTTTCCTTTTTTGTAGATTATTTCAAAGTCGTAACCCAACATCTTTGTGACCCATTTTTGCTGTTCTTCTGACGATAGTCTTTGTTCCAAAAAGTGTTTAAGAATATCATGATCAGTTTTTACCTTGAAGTGTCTTCCCATTAGGTAAGTTCGCCATTTCTTTAGTGCATGTAGTATTGCTAACATTTCCTTCTCATAAATAGGTTTATGTAAATACTTTCCCTTGATTGGATGACTTTCAAAAGCAATGGGTCTTCCTTCCTGCATTAAAACTGCACCAATTCCATTTCCTGAGGCATCACATTCCACAATAAAGGTTTTTGTGAAGTCTGGTGTAGCTAAGACCGGTGCTAGGCACATTGCCTCTTTAAGACGTTCAAAGGCCTTAGTTGCTCCAGGAGTCCATGAAAATGCATCTTTCTTCAATAATGTTGTTAGAGGTGCTGCTATTCTCCCATAATTCTTAACAAACTTGCGATAATACCCTGTTAACCCGAGAAATCCTCGCAACTGCTTTATGGTTGTGGGGACTTTCCATTCCTTAATGGCTTTAATTTTGTTGGGGTCTACCTTAACACCCTCGTGAGATACAATATGACCCAGATATTCCACCTCTTGTACTCCAAAGAAACATTTGGATGTTTTTGCATATAATTGTTTCTCCTGCAATAGTTTGAGCACCCTGTCAACATGTTCAACATGATCCTTCCAAGACTGCTGTAGATTAGTATATCATCAAAAAATACTAGCACAAATTTTCTAAGGAAGGGTTTGAAAATGGAATTCATCAACCCTTGAAATGTAGAAGGTGCATTGGTAAGGCCAAAAGGCATGACCAAAAATTCATAATGACCCTCTTGAGTTCGAAATGCTGTTTTTGGAATATCTTCAGTCTTCATTCTAATTTGATGATATCCTGAACGAAGATCCAACTTGGTAAAATAAATTTCTCCATGTAATTCATCCAATAATTCATCAATCACGAGAATGGGAAATTTATCTTTAATGGTGAGCTTATTGAGCTCCCTATAATCTGGACACATTCGCCATGATCCATCCTTCTTGTGTACCAATACTACAGGAGCAGAGAAAGAACTTTGACTAGGTTGGATTATACCCGCCTCTAACATTTCTGCAATCATACGTTCAATTTCGCTCTTTTGGAAGTAAGGATATCTATAAGGCCTGATGTTTGGAGGAACACTTCCTGGAATCAAATGAATAGCATGATCATGATCACGAATAGGTGGGAGTCCTTTGGGAGTTTCAACCACCTTGGAATGATTGTCCAAGACTTGTTGGAGATCTGCAGAAATAGATGATTTTGATGTTGGAACTTCTAGTGAGCATAATTGTGCAATTACGCCTCGCTGTTCTTTCTTTAGAAGCTTTGTCATGACATTAGAGCTTATTATCCTTCCTGGCTTCCCCGCAATACCCCGTAATTCGACGTCCTTTCCTTCTGAAAAAAATTTCAAGAAAAGTTCTTGAAAATTAAAAGCTACCGTCCCCAAAGATTGTAACCATTGTACTCCTAGTACAACATCAGCACCTCCCATAGGAATGGAAAGCATTGGACCAGTCAATACATATTCCCCCATGGTTAGCTTGATATTATGGCATTTTCCAGAGCAATTTATAGTTCCTCCATTTGCAACCATCACTTGACATTCTGGTGCTGGGTATAAGAAACAATTTAATTCCTTGGCTACCTTACAATGAATAAAATTATGGGTGCTACCTGAATCAATCAACACTATTGCCTTTTTCTTCTTGATTTGTCCTTGTATCTTGAGAGTTTGAGGAGTGGTAATTCCTGCCAGTGCATTACACGATATGGTCGGATTCATTTCTTCCTCTTCTAGGGCTGGTTCCTGGTGTATATCTTCTTCTTGTTCATTTTCTTCTTCCTCTTCACAATCTATGTAAAATAATTTCTTCTCAGCACACTTATGACCTTTAGTGTATTTGCTATCACAACTGTAGCAAAGCCTTTTTGCTCTTTTTTCTTCCAATTGTTGTGGTGTCAACCTTGTAGGTTGTGGAAATCTAGGCGTAGCAACACTTCCTTCTTTATAGAATTGAGTGGTAGGCTTCCTTGTCGCCATAATTTTACATTCAACTTTTCTTACCAACCTGAATGCCTTCTCCAATGAATCAGGTTCCAAAACGTGAACTTCATGTTGGATGTTATCCTTTAAAGTGCCTATGAAGAGATCAATCCTGTGTTCCTCTGGAATATCAGTTACCCTTATATTCAATTTTTGGAAGTCCTCAATGTGCTGCCCCACTAAACCCTTTTGTTTGAGATTTATCAATTGGCTAAGAAGGTGTTGCTCTTTGTATCCTCATAATGTGCTATCATTTCCTCCGTAAAAATTGACCAAGTGACAATTTTTTTACGGGAGCAAAGCCATCGATACCATACAAATTTATTTTTTTCTAAATGTAAAGTTGCAATGCGTACCTTTTGTGTGTTTTGCACGTTATGGAGATCAAAATATTGCTCCATCTGTAGTATCCATGTTACAGGATCCTTTCCGTCAAACTTCCTCATATCCATTTTTGGAATATGTTGGTTCTTCCCGCCAACATTAGAGTTTATCAAATCACAATTAACATTGATTTTGTTCTCATCATGAGGTTCTTCTACTATCTTTTCACCATTAGGAAACCGTTCTTGTATCAACTTTGTCAAACCTTCGATGTCTGTTTTTAGATCATTCTTCATGTTTTCCATCTTAGCTTCCATGCCATCCATCTTCTCTTCCACGCCATCCATCTTCTCTTCCACGCCTTTCTTCAAAACTTCCATTTCATTTTTTGTTGCTCTTTGCGAGAGTGAAATTTTTTGCACTTGCTCTTGTAATTTTGATAGACCATGTTGCAATTATTCATCTTCATGAGTCATAGTAGACCCTTATCAAGGCTTAATGGGTGTTGAATTATTTTTACGAGGCATCTTTTAGAACCCAATACTAATATTCCCTTGGAATCAATTCAAATTGATTCTTCAAACAAGACTTATGCAATTCGGAAAAAAAAAATACACACCTTTTTCTTGCTTTTGAGGAGCTCTATATTGAAATTGGATTATCTCTGTAATTGAAAGTCTTCGATATCTGAAATTCAGCCCTGTAGTAGCCCTATGAAGCTTCTTTCAAATTCCACAGGTCTAACCTGATTTGGATTCTCCAAGGCAAAGTTGTGTCCAATCTCCCACAATGACCTAATTCTGGACTGGTTCAGTAGAGTGAACTTGTACGAATTGCCACGTGTCACTGTTTTGTCCTTTGTCATAAAGTGTGCTTCAAGAAACTAAATACTGTGTGCTTCGCGATCAATTTTTACGGAACTCCAATCCAATCCCCAGAGAGAGAGTTATTGAACTTTTCCCACGATCACCTCTTTGAGATGAAATTCAGGAGCCTGAAAAAGCACTACCTTCCACATATCATATCTCCAAAAATATTGCGAACCAAGCTCTGAAAGTTTTTTACGAATTTCCTCAGGATTTCAGCTTCGCACAATATGAATTTCAGATTCTAAGCCTTCGTAGAAAAAAATTTATAGCGCAAATTCCACGATGACCTGTTTAGGAGCCTGAAAAAATACCTGACTTCCACAGATCATATCTCCAAAAATATTGCGAACCAAAATCCGAAATTTTTATACAAGCTTCCTCAAGATTTTGGCTTCGCACCCTAGATATTTTAGCTTCTGAAACTTCGTAGAAAAAAATTTATAGTGAAAATGCCACGATGACCTGTTTGGAGCAGCGAAACCCTAGAATCCAAAGCTTTGATACCAAATGTTGTGTAACCAGCTCCAAAAAAGAAGAAGAAAAGAGATATAAACGCCTTATAAATGAGCCACTTCGAGGGGGAAACCTCCAATACATTACATAAATGAACAATTCTTGTATGATACAACTTACAAAACCTCCTTTCTATATATAGGAGTCCATGGGGCCACAATGTAATCCTAGTGGGCCACAATGTAATCCTAGCCGACCTAACAATAATAATTTAAGGGCACAATAATAACAAAATGGGGGTTACAAGGGTACAATAATAACAATAAGGGGGTTACACTAACAACAATAAGGGAATATACTAGTAATATAGGGACCTAACAATTCACCTCCTTCAAAGAAAGTAGGCATAGTAGATCTATGAGGAGATATATGATTCTCTGGTTTCCTTTTTTGTTGATAGGAAGTGCTTGGACCTTCCTCATCAAATCTTCTTCTTGGATCCTCCTTTTTCCTTTCCCTCTTCATTTGATTGACCTCTTTGGAGAGAAATTGCTTGGGTCTAAAGAGAATTGTGGCAAAAATATAATCCTCCTTCATGATAAATCTCATTTATCTGCTTCTTCTTTTGATGCAAAGATGAAGTGTCCACAAGTTGAGCCAAACATCATGCTCTGATACCACTGTAATATCCCAAAAGGGAGAATGCGGTAACACTAAAACACAATATAAGAACTACAACTACATAAACAATAAATCTAAAGACAACATCAGAATATATAGAGAATTTAAGCCTTTTTATTATGTGGAGAATATTACAGTTACAACAGTGTAAAAATAGAGGTACTCTAGCCAAAGAAGTGGCCTAGAATGACCTTGCAAACATGCTACAACTAGGATTGCGTAACTGGTGAGCTACAATGAGAAATACTGAACTTTCCCTTTTGTTGATGATGTACAAGGGAAATGTAGATCTATGGAGCTCAGGAGCTCCAATGATTCCAAGATTCAAGATCTGGCCAATGTGATGGGAACCTAAGATAACCCAGAAAGGATTTTCGAGATCTATGAGTTTGGAAAATCACCCTCCTAGGGTTTGATCCTTTGACTATTGGGTTATGTAGATCTGAAGCTAGATCTGATCCAAATATGGCTGCAATATGTTATACAAATAGATCTGATCTTTTAGGTTTGATCCCTCCTTCAGATCTCTAAGGTAGAAGCTTGAGATCTTGTTTCTTCTTCCTCCTCCTCAAATTGTAGCAACTGGAGATGCAATTGCTGGAAAAATTATGTTGAACAAGAGGGAGAGATGCAATGCCTACTGAAATTTGCTGCAATAAGCTCCAAGATGATGGAAATGGTGATGGCAAGGTGAGGGGATGATCCCCCACAGGATTACTAGCTGAAATGATAGCAACTTCCTTTGTCCTTTGGATCTGCAATTATGGACTGCACAATCCTTGATGGCACAGCTGCTAATAGGAGGTCAATAAATTTTGGCCTGACTCCAGATCTGAAATGAAGCCCTGGGAATGTTGATCTTCAAACCCAAGGTGATAGGAATAATCCTTCATCAGTTCTCCAGCTAGAATAATGAAGACAACCTCCACCTCCCAAACTGATCTTCAGAAATTGTAGAAATTATACAAGATGCATGTATATTACCAGACTCCCTTGATCTAATAAATTAATCTTATGTTAAATACAGAATCCTTCCACTTAATTCTTTGCGGAAATTAAATCGCCAATTGCAAAACACATATTAAGCAAAATCAATCGCACATAAACACAGTTGTTTAACGGGAAAGCTTAAAGCTAAAAACCCTAACTATCATATATTATGTATAGCAATGGATCATGTAACAACTTATGTAGAGCAATGGATCAATGGATCGTGTATAGCAATTGTACTGAGAGCTTGATGGATATGCAAATAACTTATGTTGTGTTTTTATCTGAATGTTTGTCTTGGTTAATTATCTATTTTCAGTCTGAAATCAAATGTATTAGGTTCTTCTTGTGCTTTTGATTATCTTGTTGTTCTTATCAATTTTCTAACTCCCTCAGTTTACAAGTATATAAAGGATTCTGTTTCAGCCCTTTATTAGTTTGTTGTTCTCAATATTTATGTCCATTTCATAAAATCCATCATCACCTTAAAAGATCCACCAACCAAGTAAACTTGCCCTGCAAATGCTCTTAACACCCTTGATAAACTTATCTGGACCTTGTTAGAATCCATTGCCCAATGACTTAACAATATTCAATGTTTCCTATCTAAAATCTATCAAAGTATCATACCCAACCAAAAAAAATCAAAATACCTTACACTTAACATCTAGCCTAAAATCAACCTCTTAAAAGCATCAAGCTATATCCTTACAAACATATTGAGAGATCCCTCTCTGAGACTAGGAGGGCTAGATCCTAGAGCTCTAAAGCTTGGTTTGATGTTACCCTTGTCAATTTGTATCTCAATCAACCTTGATAACCATGCAAGGCATAAGGTAGGAACATATTTACTCTTTCATAAATGACATTTGAACCCTAAAACATAGTTCCACCTCCTCATTTTCAGTATAAATACTGCACTAGAACTCATTGTAAATGTTGGATTTTGATGACTTGTGCTGGAATAATACATAGTCCTTTGAAGCTCTTGAAGAGAAATTGATGTCTTGGAATTCATGCTTGTTCTGATTTTCTTGTTGATGGAGAAGGATTCTTTGCAGGATCCATAGGCTTGGTTGATGGTGAAGTGTTCTTCTGTTTATGTTTTTCTAAGTTTTCCATTTTGTTTTCCATCTTACTATGTTGCAGTAGGACAAAGAATTTATATTAAGAAATGTTTCTAATGGAACCTTAAATCTATTTGTCCTTCACTGCTTTAATGTTTTCTTTTGCTTAGATACATTAGAGAAATCATTTATTTCTCTCTAACAAGTTCTTAGCTAGTCCATTTCTTGAATAATTTAGATCAGTTAGCATAAATTATGATTTATGGTTAGCCCTACATATTGTTACCATTGAAATATTATGTTCTTGGAATCATCTCTTTAAAGCAGCTTTGTCTAGGTTTGTCAAAGAATTCTGTTTAAAATCATGCTCTTTGCCTTTACTTAGCTGAAATTGTTTCAAGGAAACCTTATAGCTGCAACTTTGGATTTTAGAGTTTTCTCTCCTTCTATGGTTATAGTTACTTGTATATCTTAAATGTTTTTCTGCTCTAGATGATAAAAGCTCTGAAAGTTGGATAAGTTTCTTACCTTTCTATACTTTTTATCTGAATGTTTGTCTTGGTTAATTATATGTTTTCAGTCTGAAATCAAATGTATCAAGTTTTGCTTATGCCTTTGATTCTCTTGCTGTTCTTATCAATTTTCCAACTCCCTCGGTTTACAAGTATATAAAGGATTCAATTTCAGCCCTTTATTAGTTTGTTGTTCTCAATATTTATGTCCATTTCATAAATCCATCATAACCTTAAAATATCCACCATCCAAGTAAACTTGCCCTGCACATGCTCCTAAAACCATTGATGAACTCATCTGGACCTTGTTAGACTCCATTTCCCAATGACTTAACAGTCTTCCATGTTTCCTATCTAAAATCTATCAAAGTATCATACCCAACCAAAAACAATCAAAATACCTTGCACTTAACATCTAGCCTAAAATCAACCTCTTAAAAGCATCAAGCTATATCCTTACAAAAATATTGAGAGATCCCTCTCTGAGACTAGGAGGGCTAGATCCTAGAGCTCTAAAGCTTGGTTTGATGTTACCCTCGTCAATTTGTATCTCAATCAATATAGAAAATTACGGGGAGCTAACAGTGACTATGATTATGTTGATGTTTACATATACATATATGTATATATATATATGTATGTCAGTGTCTGAAAAAATCATGATTGCTTTATGATACCGATTATATATATGTGTTTATATATGTATGTATGTCATTGTCTGGCAGAATCATGATTTCTTTATGCTACTGATTATATATATGTATGCAGTTTTCTGACAGGGTCGTTAGGGGTCATCATCGTTTTATGTTGATGTTTACATGTATATATGTATGTATGTATGTCGTTGTATGACAGGGTCGTCAATGATCATTCTTGTGGAGGAATGATTGCTGATGGATGTGAATGGCATGAAGAAGTTCTTGGCTTATGAGGAATCAAGTGGGAAGAGTAGTCCTGACAAATCTATGAGGTCAGTATCATGTGGATATGAGTTTATATTATATTTTTATACTATTCCTATGTTTTCGTTATGGACAGGTAATGTTGAGATATACATCAGCGAAATGAAAACAACGTGATTCGCAACATGGTAGGATAACCATGGATAGTGGAAAGAAACTAGAAGCCAAGTTTCTTGTGGGGTCAGTGTGTGGTCTATGGTTGTGCAGTAATACTATTTTGCATATGTTGCACATGTTGTATATTCAATGATTGTACCTATGGTGATGTTTATATGTAACATATGTAGTATTGTGTATATATGATGATGTATTTCTATTGTATATATGGTGTTGTGTGTATATTTTATATGAAGTGTTGGGTATATATGGTGCTATGTACATGTTGGATATGCAGATTTGTGTACATATCGTGTTGTGTGCATGTTGGATATGCAGTGTTGTGTACATTTGGTGTTGTGCACATGTTGGATATGTGGTGTTGTGTGCATGTTGTACATATGGTGGTATGTACATATGGTGTTGTGTGCATGATTGTACATGTGGTGTTGTGTGCATGATTGTTGTGTGCATGTGGTGTTGTGTACATGTGGTGATGTGTACATGTCATGCATGTGGCATTGTGTAAATGTGGTGTCATGTACATGTCGTGCATGTGGTGTTGTGTACATGTGGTATTTTGTACACATTGTAAATGTGGTGCGGTGTAAATGTGGTGTTGTATACATGTTGTGCGGGTGGTGCCGTGTACATGTGATGTTGTGCAGGGGGTATTGTGTACATTTTGTGCATATGCTATTGGTATATATGTGGTATTGTGGCATGTTTTACACGGTACTATGTATGTGCATTGTGTAGTTGTGTTATCGTGACATGTGTTCAATGTCTTTTACTCTGTGTAAGTATATGTATTGTGTTGTACACTGGGTGTAGGTGTATGTGTTGTGTTGTACACCGGATGTATGTGTATATATTGTGGGTTTTTGTACACCAGATGTATGTGTGTGTATTGTGTTTTGTTGTACACCGGATGTATGTGTATGTATTGTGTTTTGTTGTACACCAGATGTAGGTGTATGTATTGTGTTGTCTTATACACCGGGTGTGGGTGTATGTCTTATGTGGCATTGTATGTTGTCTGTGGATGTATGTGTTGCGATGTACACTATCTGTATGTTTACATGATTGAAGAGAAGAAAATGCATTGGGTGCTTGTCGGGTGTGGCAATCGATCTGGTGTGTGTACAGAAAGAACAAAGGAAAAAGTAAGAATCGATTAAAGGATAAGTATCATTATTTTATTTTAGTTTTATCATGCATGTGACTTGTGATTCTGACTCATGATGGTTGTGTGTGATCTATGACTCTGGTTTGTGATGGTTACATGTAATATATGATTTTGATTTAGGATGATTGTGTTTTGAGCTAACCGAATTTGATATGTTTATATTATGATTGATCAAACAAATAATTTGACTGGTTGTGTTAGGAAGTGAGCAGGATTGCAAGTGTACCTTGTTGATGAGCTACCAATGAGGTATGATTTGATTTTATTTCAATTCATTTCGAGTCTAATGGTAATTATTTTCTTGGTACAGGGAGCATGGAAATGCCTGGTTGGGTGATTAGAATAGGATCCAAGAATTAGCAGCAACAACAAAAAGGAATTGAAAAAAGTAACGGTATGTTGGTAAAACACTCCAGGAGCAGGGCCATTGTGGGAAACTGGTACTCAATAGTGTCCATTGATTTCCATGAGCATGCAGTGACTGGTATGATGGTTTTGAGGCAGAGATATGGCTTGGTTTTTGGATCTGCCGATGTGAGGAAACCTTGCCAAGGGAGGGGTCGCCAGAGGGATTGCGTAGCAGAGAAGGGGATGTCTGTAGAACTAAGAAGGTGTGTGACTGCATGGAAGGGGATGACCTAATTTCCCAAGGGACTATGGTAGAGAATGGGGGCTCAAGGAATGGATTTTTTTTGTCATTAGCATTGCCAGATGGAATTAGATGCACATTGTGAGTGCGCCCTGGAACAAGGAGCTAGTAACTGTTCATTAGAGGATAGCAGCGTGGGATTTTAGCATTGGACATTAGATACATATTTGAATTTGGAAGTGTATTTTGGACTTCCTAGGAAGGAGGTGAATCCTAGTGCTACTTTTGAGGATGGAGGTGTGAGCCTCTAGATTCCCTTGTTGCAAATGCAAGCATCCTATGCTTTTATTTGACGGTTAGAGAAAATGTGCATATGTGTATTTTATTGTAAATATTATATCGAGATGGATTTATAAAGCTCCCTAGACAATATGGTTATTTTTTGGTTGAATCAAATGTGTGTGAGTATATATGTGGTTGTTACTGTAAATACCATAATGAGTTGTGTTACAAAGCTCCAATAAATTGTATGGTTGTCATGTTTTCAGCAGGATGTCATTGTAAATACTGCAACGAGCTGTGTTATAAAGCTCCATGGGTTGTATGTTTTTCTTACAATAGTGTTTTTGGTTGTAGGTGTCGTTTAACACTGACGACGTTGTTCCCCTAAGGGGGAGGGTTCTTTAACAACCCTAGTCCAAAATCCATGTAAATTTTAATATAGTTAAAATAAGACCAAGGTCATGGGACATGTATTCCAAGATGAATGGTGGGAAAAAACATCCTAGTGGGTGTTCATTCATTTTATTGTGGCTAAGGATTTGGAAAGGAAAATTGGCATTTATTTATGAAAATAATGGAAAATAAGAGAAAAAGAAGATGAAAGATCACAAGTTGAATGTGAGGAGGAAAATGAAGGATAATAATGGAAAATGAAGAATTAGTTGTATTATATTGTAAATAATATTTCAAATTGCAAATGATTTCCTAATCTATATATATATATATATATATATATATATATATATATATATATATATATATATATATATATATATATATATATATAATGAAAAGAGGATAGTTAAAAAATAGAATAAAGAGAAAAAAAAAAAACAAAGAATGAATAAATAAAAAATAAATATGAGAATCCCATAAAAGAAAACAAAAAATAGAAGTGAAAGTGTTGCAAATATAAATGTCACTACTTAATAGATAGTTTAATTATGTTAAATAAAATGATTAATTTTGTGTGCAGCTACTTCAAAATGCCACAACCCTAAGTCATTTGTTAGATCATACAACTCAATCATGGTCAAACAAGTTTAAATTTTTGCTAATTATATTAGAGAATAAGTTTAGCCAAAATGTTTAATCTTGGCTAATGTTAGTTAGGTAGGTAAATAATGTTGATTCAAATGTTTAAGTTGAATCAATGAAACAATAATTGGATAGGATAGAGTAGGTTTTTGTTTTTCTTAAAAAGAAATAAAACAAGGGTTTACAAGTCTAAATGCACCTTTAGTAAAGATAAAAGAGATTAGTCTTAGGATTAGGAGGAAATTGAAAGAAAAAAGGTTCAAAGGGTAAAAATGCAAGTTTTATATGATTTAAAATGTTATCCAAACTTTAATGCATTTTATCCAATTTTTTCCTCCATGTAATAAAGTTGGCAAGACGGCAAAAGGCGTTTGTCGGGTAGTGGTTAATTCGGGAGCTCCAATCAACGGCCCAACCGACACCCACTCAGATCTACAACCCATATTTCCTTTTAGGACCCCCTCTCCATCCTACCTTTACTTCCAGGGGAGATCTGAAAAGGTGGTTTTACTCCCATCAGTCCCACGCGATGTGTCACCCCCGCAAAATTTCACAACCCCCCCTTTACAATACCATAAACCACCTCGACCCCTGTACGAAATCCACCTAACCACCCTCCTTTACCTCTCTTCTTCCCTCTCTCTCCCCTCCACTCTCATCTTGCCACGTGGCTATAACTGTTAGCCAGTTAAATTGTTTCCCAGAATAACCATTGACCCATTAAATGTTTTCTCGGGTAAAAGTTTGAAACTCCAACGAACTCACGCCCCCAATGGAAAAATCCACCTTATCCCTCTTCCATGTTCTTAGATCATTTCAAGCAAGTCATATCTGTGTTATCCTACCTTTTGGGCTATTAATATGATGAACGCATAGATGAAACCCTATTAGGTTTCCTGTCAATATTTTCTACAGATCATAAGAATTCAATCATTTTAAATTTCAGTAAATTCTTAGATGATATTATACACGAGAAACTCCTTAAGTTACCAACTTAAGGAGTATTCGAGTATAATTTTATTTTGGTTTATATGTTTATCTATTATCGGGCAGGTGGATTCAAGCTTTCAATGCAGAAATTAGATGAGGAAGGGCATCAACAGTCTATAATGTTTTGGACTTCCCTAGTGATGAAATATTCAGAGGAATTTACATTCAAGCAATACATAGAACAATTCATATATCTAGTGATGAGCATGTTCACCAGTTTTGCAGAACCAAGAATCAGTGAGAAAATCAAGAAGATTCTACATTTGACAAAGCAAGCAAAAACCAGACATTGGTACCTGTATCAAAATTATACAGAAATCAAGGTGTATGGGTGTGAATTGCCACCATACACGTTTCCCAAACACCTCCAAATGAGAGTACTTTCCCTGGAATACATAATACAAATTATCAACTCTAATGAAATCCATTTTGTTTTAGCCAAGAAAAAGTCTGAATTCATAATTAAGGCATAGGTTGGCCCCTTTGTTTGCAAAAACATGGCAACAGGAGAAGAATCAAACAAAATTATTAAAGAGATGAAGTTCAATTTTAGTTTTACATGGTCCTATGATCCTCTGGGCCTAATTTCCAATTTAAGTGTGGAACACAAAATCGCTCTTTATACCCACACTCAAAGGACAAAGATTGAAAGACATGTAAATCAATTGACATGGAAAGAGAATACTTTGCAGGAATATGAAGAACAGCTTGTGTATACTTCAACTTCACAAACTCCTACTCATCAGGAGAAAGCAATAAAGAGATGAAGAGAGGATGAATCACCTTCACTTACAAACAGTGAAGGTAAGAAATTCAAGATCATGTACAGAAAGAGTACCAAAATTAGTCTTAAAATATATTTAGAAAAGAGTGTAGAATACAGAGTTGCCAAGATTATCAAAAAAACATTGTCTTTAGCACAATCAGGTAGCAAATGTTTTACATCTCCAGCAATTTCACTACAGGGTCAGCCAGACACAACACAAACTTCTAATCTTATCCAGGGAGAAAATGAGAAGAGTATTTTTTAAAAATACAAAGAAATCAATCTAAAAAATGAAATTCTCAAGAAAAACACATACACACAGTTCTGGAAACAGACTGCTAGTTCAAAGAGCAGACCTCTATCAGCCTTTGTTTCAGAAAAAGGGAGGATGCAGATGACCTTCCTTGAGGCTCAAATTCCACAGCCAAAGACAACAAAAAACTATAAAAAAAACAACATTTGATTTTTACACCAAGGAAAATCATCTTATTGATCAAATGGAGGTGGAAAAACAGACTGGTGAGATGATTTGTTCTACACTAACCAATACAACCATGAATGTGTCAAAATTGTGAGTATCACTTTTAAACATTAAATCTCAGCTAAAGATGGAGAATATTTATTCTCTGGCTAAAGACACCAGGATAAAATAATTGGAAGATATGGTTGTAAAGATGGGGTATGATACAGAAGATGTGAAGGTTGCAGAAGAATTGATTAAAAATAAGAATACTGATATTGTAGCACTGAGGAAGCAACTGAATCTGCCAGCAACAGAAGATCCATTAACTAAAGACATAGAAGAGTCTGAAACACAAAAGGGAGATATGTTGAAGTTAATCATGGAGCAAAATTCCAAAATTAGGAAAATGGATATAGAAATGGAAAATATGATTAAGGATAAAGAGAAAAATCCATAGGTGGCCATAGTTCCTCTGGATGCAGTGCCCCTCACAGCAATCCCCACTACAGGAGCTACAACTTCAACAATGTCTTCAGCCAAATCTGCAGATGTTGCTGAACAATTGACAAAGGCCATAGAAAACATGTCAATACAAACAAAAGAGATAAATAAATTGCAGGGGCAAGTCAAAGCTTTGCAGGAAAAAAACAGAAGTGAAGCTTCACATTTGGCTAAAGCATGGAGATCCCAAAGGCTATTATAAAGGACACAGAAAGCAGAAAGAGAATCATCCATTGGCCAAAGCTCGGCCCAAGCCAAGGAAATCATATGGACAAACATCCTCAATTCGATGAATGAGATTCGGTCATGTATCCAAATCATTTTTTAGCTGAAGGACTTGATACAAAAAGCCACAGAAAATATTGCGGACATCAAAGAGAAGTTGGGAGACAAGCCTACTGAAGATGCTAATATCATCAAATTCGTCAATTCCAAGAATAAATATGAGTTGGAGGACATAGGAATTGAAGGCATGACTGAAAATATCCTAGAAGTCAAGAAGGTTCTGACTAAAAGGAATCTCATTATGAATTAGAAGAAAAGTTCCAAGGACTGGAGATAGGGGTTAATGGGTTTTTCAATAGAATTGAAGCATTGAATCAAAAGGGATTACCGAGTGTGTTTGTGATTAATGATAAATTAATTAGATAAGAGGATTACAAAAAGAAGTTGAAGGAACTGGCCAGAGATAGTTCCAAGTTCGCCAACATAAAGGGAAATTTGACAGGAAGAGATTTCCTTGAAGCAATGGGAAATGGCTTTTACATTCAACATGAAGTGAATCACATTTTTGTGGTAAAACCAACTTTTGAAAAATATATTGAAGTAGACGAAATTTATAGGAAAGTAACAAAGTTGACAATTATGGATGAAGACAAGGATAAGTTGCGTGAGTTACTGGAGTAATTGATAACTCCAAATGCAATTAAAGGATCAGCCAATGCAGCAAAGAAAGAAAGAATAGCTTAGCAACAACTTCCTCCAGATCTAGGCCAGCTCTCGATGCAATTTTCCACCTATTCCATTAGTTTTCAAAATAGATAATTTGTTTAGATTTTTCTAAATATACCCTGCTCATTGTGATAGGAGTTTTGTAAAAATTGTTATAAATACTTCACACTTCGAAGTATTATGGGTTGATTATTGAATATTATTTTCTGTAAGCTATTGTACAATTTCCACTTGATGGAATGATCATTAATACAAGGACTTCTTCACAAGATTCTTGTGTTGGACAAAATTTGTGAAGTGCTTCTTATAGTTTGTGTGTTACATTATTGTTCTTTCTTAAATCTTAATTACATTACAAAAATGGTGACGAACAGAATTTGCTGAAATATACACCCTAGTTCTGGCTGTAAGTAATTTTAATGTTTTCTTCTGAATTCAAACTAAGGAATTCTTAATTTCTCTTTATTTTTAACTGAAACTGTATTTTTCTTCTATTCCATATCATTTTAAATTTTAAATATCCAACTAGTTCACCTATATTTCCCTGTGAAACTCCTTTAAAATTTGATACGAATCCATTATTATTTTATAGACTCCATAGCCCAATGGAAGTATAAGAATTAAATCAACCAAATCAATTACAAACAAACAAACAAACATTTTCATAGTCATAAATAGCCTAAAATTTACAGAAAACAAAGCTAAATCAGATAGAGAGATCCTTTTCTGAGTTTATAAGGGCTAGCTTCTAGACTTAAAAGTGGTTTTGATGTTTCCTATGTAATTTCTCCCACAACGTTGGAAATTACAGAGTGATAACATAGTGGTGACCATACTGGGGACCGAAAATACTGTGACTTTCTGCAAATCCATTTTGCTGGTTAAAATAAATTTATTTTATCATAGGTTGAGTAGATTTTTAAATAATAGTGTGTGTGAGTTTTAGATTTCAATTCTAGCTCCAAAAAGAGCTTATACTAGATCTCATCCTAATCCTAAACCTACTACTATTGTAGATGACCTTGAAAATTTGTTGAGGAGGAGAATTTTAGCCGAGAATCAAGGAAGTAATAGTCCTCCCCCTAGGGCATATTCTCTTCCAAAGAAATTTGTCACTTTACAAGATATTGAGTTTGATTTTCCATTTGAGCATAGCATGTTTAGGACTAAGTCAGAAAATTGGGTGGACAAAACTGTGGGAGATCAGTCTACCTTAAACTGTCATTCATTTGAAGGACAGTCTACTCAACCTGATCCAGATCTTCAAATCCTTCAAGACGCTAATAAATTACAAGATTTAGTATCAGACCTTGACCTATCTATCCACAAGGAATTCATCGAGCAATCTGTTGAATTCTATGCCTTAACTTTTGTAGTTTCATCTAGTTCATCTCAGTTTTTTCATCCAAGATCATCCAGTCCCACTCCTTCTATAATTTCCACTACCACTCTCGTAGTTTCTCAACAAGCAACCCAACCTCCACCTTCAACCCAACCTCCACTTTTAACCAAGCCACCTATTATCCATCCTCATATACCCATCATGGTAGCAAGATATGATCCCTTGGTTTTAAATGCTCCCTTTGAAAATATGCCACAGGACTACCAAACTAGGATACCCCAGTTTGATGGTACTTGACCCGTAACTTCTCAACAACACATTGATAGGATGAATGATAGATTTTATCTTCAAGAAGTGGATGAACGAAATATTAAGATGAGAATATTCACTTAAAGTCTTACTGGAGAAGTTAGAAAATGGTTCAAAGCTTTACCATATGCTAGCATTGATGATCTCCCTGCATTTCATTAGTCATTCCTTAATATATGGGAAGTTAAAAAGAACCCCCTTCAAATTTTATCAGAATATGAAATTATTAGGAGGGCACCTAGGGAAAGTGTCCATGATTATTCCACCAGTTTCAATAGTGTCTATAATGAAATTCCTACAAACATTAAACCCCCTCAAGGTTTAGCATTTATAAAATTCCCTGATGGCTTTGAGGCAGATATGTATTATCAGCTAAGAGAGAGAAACTCTGCAACTTTAGAAGAAATGAAAAGAGATGTGGTGAGTGTGGAGGCTAATTTTTTAGCTAAAAGAGATAGGATGAGACCAAAGAGGAGAGTGACAATGAAAGAGGAACCATCAACATATTATTTTGATGCTAAGATAGATTCTTTGGGTAGAACAATGGAGAGAATGATGGAGAGAATCAGTATGACAGATAGAATTCCCCCAAGAGAAAATCTACCTGGTCATCAAAACCGAAACCAAAATGTTAGGAGAAATCTCCCTCAAATTAAATAAAGGGAACAAAAGGGACCAGGCTAGGAAATCAGACCTCCTTTCCAAGAAAATTATGATGATGACAAAGGTGAAAAAATTGAATATGTCGAGGACAATCAATAAATCTGATGGGGATAAATGATGATGATACATTATTTCTTACTCAAGAGTAACAAGAACCTTTTCAACTGTCTCAGACTGAACTTGATTCTGAGGAACCAAATGATTATAAATAGGGTTTTGATAATGCTATCATGGAAGTTCACAATCAATACAACCTTAGAAGCAGGAAAAATTTTGATACCCTTGCTAAGAAAACCACCGATATTCCTGCTAAGAAAACCACAGATCAACTTGCCAAGAAAACTGTTGAAATTTTAGGTAAAAAGACCGTAGAAAATCCCACTAAAAAGATACTTGACACTACTTCAAAAACAACCTAGACAAATCTTCCAACCACTAGTCAGCAAAAAGAGGCTATCTCAAAAGATGTTGCTAATAAATAAGATTTCCTAAATATGAGTAAAGTTCATACATCCTTCAATATTGAAAATGAGTTAGCAAAACTAAAAATACCTATCCCTCTAATAGAGTTGATGAACAAGAATGTGTATCGATCTCAGGTAATGAAAGATCTTAATATAGGGGAAAATAAAATTAGAGTCAATTTGAATGATGACCAACCTAAAATTTTATTTGGACCAAAAGTAGATGGCAAGCCTTAGGAAGGATGTGTGTGTCCCTTCTATGTTAGCCTAAACATCCATGACAAAATTTTCCATAATCCCATGCTAGATTTAGGTGCTTAGCATAAATTAATTCCTAAGGCTGTCATGGAGAAATTATGACTAGGCATTACCAGACCATACAAGGATTTATACTCTTTTGATTCTACCAAAGTGAGATGCTTAGATCTTATCAAAGATCTGTGTGTTACTTTGGCACAAATTCCACCCAAAAGTTTGGTGATGGATATAGTGGTTGCAAATATACCCCCTAAGTATGACATGTTGTTGTCACACTCATGGGGAGCTAAGATGCAAGGAACCCTACATATGGACATGAACTTTGATACCATACCAGTTTTTGGTCAGCAAAGGAGATTGTATAGGGAAACCTTGATGAAGTTCATGGTAAGTAGCCAAGATAAGCCACACAACTATCCATTTAGACCTGGACTCATTCATTCTCTATAATGATGGGGACATCAACACTCAAATTTCCAATTCATAGATTGATATATGTGAAATAAAATAAGGCCAAACAACAACAATAGAACAAGACACACAACCTGAACCTATTTTTAATATGGACTTTGATGGAGCTTGTAGCAAATAAGGCTCTAGAGCAGGAGTTTGGGTTTTAAAATCAAGAACTAATCATGCTAAGGGACATTCATACAAGTTTAACTTCCAATGTACAAATAATATAGCTAAGTATGAAGCATTAATACTAGGGTTAAAGTTACTGAAAAAAATTGGTTAGTAAACGAATTTCCATTGATGGGGATTCTTAGCTAATAATAAAATAGATAAAAGGAGAATATTCTACAAAACATCCTAGATTAAGAGCCTACATAAATGTTTTACTCGATTTTTTGGAGAGTTTTGCGGAATATGACCTCTCTATGATCCCTAGAAATCAAAATATTCTTCCTGGTAGCCTTGTTGTTTCTTCCAGTACTTGTAAAATGCCCCATCCCAATCTTCAATACACAGTGGAAGTGAAACACAGGCCAATTGTCCCAGACAATGTTATATATTGGCAAGTATTTGGGAATGATAAACAAATTGAAATTTTTTTGCAATCCAAGGATGAGTTTCAAGAAGATCATATAGATGTAGAATGTGAGTTAGAAGATAAGGTAGTTGTACATTATGATTTAGAAAACCAGCTAAAAAATTATGTAAATAAAAATGTAAATAAAGTAGAATTGCTTAAAATAAATCGAGAAATAAAAGAACTAGAAATACTCCAATTAAAAGATAATGTTTTACCCAAAGGATTGGTTCATTTAGAAGAGTTGTTTGACTTTAATTATGTGGCCAAGAAACCCAAGATTTATCCCACGGGAGAAAATGTAGAAGAATGCAACATAGGTAGTGAAAAGGACCCAAATATGGTAAAACTATCTAAATCATTACCACCTACTGGAAAGTAGAAATACATTGCTCTATTCAAAGAATTCACTGATGTGTTTTCCTAGGGTTATCAATAAATAAAATATTATGACACTGGCATAATACAAAACAAAATCCCCATTAAAGAATATCAAAATCCCTTTAAACAAAAAATATGAAGTATAAACCCAAATTGAAGCCTTTAATTGAGAAAGAAATCAAGAAAATGTATGATGATAAGATCATAATACCTCTTAGGTACTCTAAGTGGGTTTCCAATATAGTACCAACAAGGAAGAAAATAGGTGAAATAAGACCGTGTATAGATTTTAGAAACCTCAATAAAGTCTCACTAAAGTACAATTACCCTTTACCTAAGATGGATCACATTTTGAAAAAGGGAGTTCGCTCCAGTAGGATTTCTCTGTTAGATGGTTTCTCGGGTTACAACTAGGTTTTGGTTCACCCTGATGATCAAAATAAGACAAATTTCACCACTCCATGGGGTACCTTCATGTATGTGAATATGCCTTTTGGATTAATTAATACTGGAGCCAAATTTCAAAGGGTAATGGATATTGCTTTTGCTGATTAAACTCGCATATTTATTGTTATATATCTAGATGACATCACTATTTATTCCAAAACAGATGAAGAGAATTTGTTACACTTGAGGAGAGTTTTTGAGAATTGTAGGAAGTTTTGGATTTTACTTAACCCCAAGAAAACACTATATTGCCTTGAATAAGGAAAACTTCTAGGGCATATCATTTCCAAAGAGGGTATTAGGATTGATCCCAATAGGATTGAAGCCATATTGAAAACAATTCATCCTAGAAATGTTAAATAACTTCAATAATTTATTGGTAAAATTAACTTTCTAAGAAGATTCATCCACAACCTGGAATAACTCCTTAGGAACATAACAAACATGCTAAAGAAAGACACAAAATTAAGGTGGAACATTGAAGCCAGGCAGTCATTCGACCAAGTGAAACAAGCTCTAACAAAAGCACCAGTCTTAATCAGCCCTGACTTTACAAAGGATTTTATAATCTTTTCATTTGCATATGAACACACTTTTGCAGTAGTTCTCTTACAGAAAAACAATGAGGGATATGAGCAGGTCATTGCTTTCTTTAGCAAGGCTCTAAGAGATGCTACATTAAAATACAACATAATGGAAAAACAAGCATTTTCTCTAATAAAAGAAATTAAGGATTTCAAAGTATATATTCTTCATTCCCACATAATTTCTTACGTACCAAATTTTGTGGGTAAGGATATCCTGACTCAAAATGGACCAGATGGTAAAAGAGGAAAGTGGATTTCCATCTTTCTTGATTATGACATTGAAATTAAACCCACCAAGCTCATTAATGGATAGGGACTAGCTAAATTAATGGTTGAGTCCAATTTTCATGCCCTGGATATTAATTTTGTAGCTTCATTAGATGATCAAGAGGAGCAAGTGACTCCACAAATAGATGAGGCTTTTACAACCTCACCATAATATGCAAACCTCATTTTTGTATTATTCAATTTACAAGCTCCTCATGGTTTGAATAAGACAAAGGCTAGATTTATTAAGCTAAAAGATGTGAAATTTTGTATCTTAGATAGCATTTTATATTGGAAAGATGTTGGCGTAATTTTACTAAAATGTTTACTAAAGGATGATGCAGAAATAAATATGCAAGAATTTCATGAAGGAGACGGTGGTGGACATTTGTATTGGAAGACCACTGCCAATAAGATCCTAAGAGCTAGTTTTTATTAGCCCACACTTTTTCCTAATGTCCATAAAAAAGTTAACTCTTGCCATAGGTGCCAAATTTTTGAAGGAAAGAGAAAACTATTTCCAATACCCATGAAACCGATATCCATTGAAAGCTCATTCCAACAGTGGGGTTTGGATTTCATTGGGAAAATCCATCCTCCATATTCAGCCCAACACAAATGGATCCTCACAACCACTGACTACTTCACCAAGTGGATTGAGGCCACACCCTCAAGACAAGAAACTTATGTTTTGATTATCAAATTCCTAGAAACCAATATGCTGTCAAGATTTGGATGTCCAAATAAGCTTATCACATATAATGCAATAGCTTTTAAGTCAAATAAAATGGTATATTTCTGCAGCAAATATCATATCTCTCTAGGGCATTCAACTGTTTATTACCCTCAGGGTAATGGGTTAGCTGAATCTTCAAATACAAGTTTGGTTAACATTATCAAAACGCTGCTAGAAGACAACAAGAATTCATGAAATAATAAGTTGATAAATGCACTATGGGTTGATAGACTCGGCACAAAGAAATAAATTGGCATGTCCCCATACCAATTGGTTTATGGAATGGATTTTTTTTTCCCATCTTCTTTAGGGGTTCCAGTTATGAAAATAATACAAGAGTTGTAGGTGGAACCAAATGATACTCAAAGAAGGATAATCGTACCATTCAGCTGCAACAATCCAGGGAAGAAGTGTATAACAAAACACAAGTTATCCAAGAATATGTCAAAAATATTTTTGATATAAGAACTGAAGTAGATGATTTTCAGTTGGGTGACAATGTTTTAAAGTGGGATTCAAGAAGAGAGGATAAAGGCAAGAATGTAAATTTTGATAATTTGTGGAAATGACCATATATCATCTATGCCTTTAGAGTTCATAATGCATTTTTTCTCAAATAGTTGGATGGAACAGAGATACGTGGTGGACCTATGAATGGCAGGATTTTGAAGCATTATTTATCACAAGAATATAGGTGTTTCTTATATAAGTTCATTGTAAATATCATTGTCTTTACTATTTTTATTGGGTGACCTATTGACATAATTTGAAGCCCGCAGAGAAGGCTTTAAGCTCTTGATTGATGTGCCACCATAACTACTACAACAACAAAAAAGATACCAAATGCATATATTGCTAAGATGGAAAGTTCAAGGCTACTGGTTGCAATTTCTTGGCACTTTAAAAAATTCCATCCCCAGTTGGAGCCACTGTTAGGGTCCTAGAATTTATAGGATCACAAGGTGACTGGATATTTTATCTCAGATGCATTATATTGTAAACAATATTTCAAATTGCAAATGATTTCCAAAAAAAAAACAAAAATATAAAAAAATGAAAAGAGGGTATTTAAAAATGAAGAAAGAGATTAGAAAAAAAACAGAGAATGAATAAATAAAAAATAAAGATGAAACCCCCATAAAAGAAAACAAAAAATAGAACCGAAAGTGTTGCAAATCTAAATGCCACTAATTAATAGATAGTTTAATTATGTTAAATAAAACGAATGTTGTGTGAAACTTGTTCAAAATTCCACAACCTTGAGTCATTTGTTTGATCATATAGCTCAATCATGGTCAAACAAGTTTAAATTTATGTTAATTAGAATAGAGAATAATTTTATCCAAGCTATTTAATCTTGGCTAATGTTAGTGAGGTAGGTAAATAATGTTGATTCAAATGTTTAAGCTGAATCAATGAAACAATAATTGGATAGGATAGAGTAGGTTTTTATTTTTCTTAAAAAGAAATACAAAAAAGGGTTTTCAAGTCCAAATGAACCCTTAGGAATGTTAAAAGAGGTTAGTCTTAGGATTAGGAGGAAATTGAAAGAAAAAAGGTTCAAAGGGTAAAAATGCAAGTTTTATATGATCTACAATGTTATCCAAACTTTAAAATGCATTTTATCCAATTTTTTCCACTTTGTAAAAAAGGTTTTTGTCGGGTAGTGGTTAATTTGGGCGCTCCAATCAATGGCCCGATCGACACCCACTCATATCTACGGCCCATATTTATTTTTGGGCCCCCCTTGCCATCCTACCTTTACCGCCAGGGGGGGTGCCCAAAAAGGTGGTTTTACTCCCGCCATTCCCACACGACATGTCACCCCCACAACATTTCGCACCCCCCCCCCCCCTCCCTCACAATACCACAAACTGCCTCGACCCCCCTCTGAAATCCACCTAACCACCCTCCTTTCCTGCTCACTCCCCTCCACTCTCATCCTGTCGTGTGGCTATAACCGTTAGCCAGTTATATTGTTTCTCAGGATAACCATTAACCCATTAAGTGTTTTCCCAGGTAATTATTTGAAACTCCAACAAACTAACACCCCCAATGGAAAAATCCACCGTATCCCTCTTCCATGTTGCCATATCAATCCAAGAAAATCATATCTATGTTATCTTGCCTTTTGGGCTATTTGTCTGATGAATGGGTAGATGAACCCCTGTTAGGTTTCCTGTTAGTATTTTCTATAGATCTAAGCTTTCAATCATTTTCAATTTCAGTCAATTATTAGTTGATAGTATACATGAGAAACTCCTTAAGTTACCAACTAAAATATTATTCAAGTATACTTCTATTTTGCGTTATATGTTTATCTATTATAATGCAGACAGATTCAAGTTTATAATGCATAAATTAGATGAGGAAGGGAATCCACAGTCTGTAATCTTTTGGACTTCCCTGGTGATGAAAGATTCAAAGGAATTTACATTCAAGAAATACATAGAACAGTTCATACATCCAGTGATGAGCATGTTGACCAGTTCTGCAGAACCGAGAATCAGTGAGGAAATCAAGAATATTCTACACTTGACAGAGAAATCAAAAACCGGAGATTGGTATCTGTACCAAAATTATACAGAGATCAAGGTGTATGGGTGTTAATTTCAACCATACAAGTTTCCCAAATACCTCCCAATGAGAGTATTTTCCCTGTAATACATAAGATATATGATCAAATTTGATGAAATCCATTTTGTTTCAGCCAAGAAAAAGTCCCAATTTAGAATTAAGACACAGGTTGGCCCCTTTGTTTGCAACAACAGGGAAGCAGGAGAAGAAGCAAGCAAGCTTCTTAAAGAAATGAATTTCAATTTGAGTTTTACATGGTCCTATGATCCTCTGGGCCTAATTTCCAAGTTAATGGTGGAACACAAAACCACTCCTTATACTCACACTCAGAGGCCAGAGATTAAAAGATATGTAAATCAATTGACATGGACAGAGAATAATTTGCAGGAAGCTGAAGAATAACTTGTGTCTACTTCAACTTCACAAACTCCTACTCCTCAGGAGAAAGAATGAAAGAGGTGAAGAGAGGAATAATCACCTTTTGTTACAGACAGTGCAGGTAAAGAATTCAAGATCATGTACAGAAAGAGGACCAAGATGAGTCCTAACATAGATTTATAAAATAATGTAGAACAAGGAGGTGTCATGATTATCAAAGAAACACCATCTTCAACACAAACAGGTATCAAATTTGTTACATCTCTAGCAATTTCATCAGTGTCACAGGATCAACCAGACATAACACAAGCTTCTAATCTTGTTTAGGGAGAAAAGGAGAATAGTATCTTTGATAGATACAAAGAAATCAAGATAAAAAATGAAATTCTCAAGAACAACACCCACACACAGTTCTGGAAATAGACTGTCAGTTCATAGAGAAGGCTTCTATCATTCTTTGATTCAGAAAAAGGGAGGATGAAGATGACCTTCCTTGAGGCTCAAATTCCAGAGCCAAAGACAACAATTGACTATGAAAGGACATCATTTGAGTTTGACACCAAGGACATTCATCCCATTGATCAAATGGAGATGCACAAACAGACTGGTAAGATGATTTGTTCTACACTAACCAATACAACCATGATTATGTCAAAACTGCAAGTGTCACTTTCAAACATTCAATCTCAGCTAAGATGGAGAAGATTTATTCTTTAGCTAAAGACACTAGGATCAAATCATTGGAATATTTGGTTGTTAAGATGGGGTATGATCTAGAAAATGTGAAGGATGCAGAAGAATTGATTAAAAAGAAGAATTTTGATATTGAAGCACTGAGGAAGCAACTAAAGCTGCCAAAAACTAAAGATCCACTGACCAAAGACATAGAAGACTCTAAAACACAGAAGGGAGATATTTTGAATTTGAGGGAGAAAAATGCCCAAATCAGGAAGATGGAGGAAAAAATGGAAAAGATGATTAAGGAGAAAGATAAAAATCCACAGGTGGCCATAGTTCCTCTGGATGTAGTGCCCATCATAGAAAACCCAACTAAAAGAGCTACAACATCAAAAATTCCTTCAGCCCAATCTGCCGATGTTGCTAAACATTTGACAAAGGTCATAGAAAACATGTAAATACAAACAAAAGAGATAAATAAACTGTAGGGGAAACTGAAAGCTTTGCGGGGAATGAAAAACTAGAAGTGAAGCTTCACATTTGGCTGAAGCACAGAGATCCCAAAGGCTGTTAGAAAGGATACATAAAGTAGAAATAGAATCATCCATTGGCAAAAGCTTGGCCCAAACCAAGGAAAGCATATGGACAAACATCCTCAATTCCATGAATGAGATTTTTTCATGTATCCAAATCATTTTTTAGCAAAAGGACCTGATACAAAAAGCCACAGAAACTATTGCAGACATCAAATAGAAGTTAGGTGACAAGCCTACTAAAGTTGCTAATATAATCAAATTACTCAATTCCAAGAATAAATATGAGTTGGAGGACATAGGAATTGATGACAAGATTGAAACTATCCTAGAAATCAAGAAGGTTCTGACTAAAAGGAATCTCATTATGCAATTAGAAGAAAAGTGCCAAGGACTAAAGATAGGGGTGAACAGGTTTTTCAGTAGAATTGAAGCATTGAAAAAAAAAGGATTACCCAGTGTGTTTGTGATTAATGATAAATTGATTACACAAGAGGATTACAAGCTGAAGGAAGTGGCCAAAGATAGTTCAAAGTTCTCCAACATAAAGGAAAGTTTTGCTTGAAGAGATTTCCTTGAAGCAATGTGAAATGACTTTTACATTCAGCATGAAGTGAATCAGATTTTTTTGGTAAAACCAAATTTTGCAAAATATATTGAAGTAGATGAAATATATAGGAAGGTAAAAAAGCTGACAAATCTGGATGAAGACATGGATAAGTTGTCTTAGTTACTGTAGTAGTTGATAACTCCAAATGCAATTAAAGGATCAGCTAATGCAACAAAGACAGAAAGCACAACTTAGCAACAAATTCCTCTAGATCTAGTCCACCTCTCGATGCAGTTTCCAACTATCCTATTATTTTGTAGAATAGCTAATTTGTTAGATTTTGCTAAATATACCCTTTCGGTTGTGACATGAGTTTAGTATAAATTGTTATAAATACTTCACACTTCAAAGTATTATGGGTTGATTGTTGAATATTATTCTATGTAAGCTATTGTACAATTTCCAGTTGATGGATTGGTCATTAATACAAGGACTTATTCATAGGATTCATGTATTGGAAAAAATTGGCAAAGTGTTTCTTATTGTTTATGTGTTATTTCATTGTTTCCATTACTGTTCTTTCTTAAATCTTAATTACATTAAAAAACCGGTGACAAACAATATTTGTAGAAATGTACATCCTGGTTCTAGCTATAAGTAATTTTAATGTTTTCTTCTAAAGTAAAACTAAGGAATTCTTAATTTCTCTTTAGTTTTAACTGGATCTCTCTTTTTCTTCTGTTCGATATCATTTTAAATTTTAAAGATCCAACTAGTTCACATATCTTTCCCTATGAAACTCCTTTAAAATTTAATACAGATCCATGTTTATTTTATAGACTTGTTGTGTTGTACAACAACTCCCCATTTATTTTTATAAATAGGGACCCTTTAGAAATAGATAAGAAATTATGTTTTAAATTCTTACAATAAAAACTTAGAAAATAAAAAATTTTGATTTTTCTTTGAAAAGCGCATCGATTATCACATATTTTATTTTCAAAAAAGAATCATAAAACATAAAATCGGCGAATTGCGAAATGCGCTCTTAAAATAGCCTTCCAAATAAATAAAACATTTTGTTCGCATCGCACTTTATTTAGTAAAGACTTAAGAAACAAGTAATATAAGTTGCGACAGCCGTGGACCCGACAAGCAAATAAACTAAAAAGTATAAATCATTTTCGCTATGGCGTCCACTTTAAGTTTTTTCAAATCACATTGCGTGCACATTATAATATAGAATTTAAATGTATCTTATAAATGTTGCGATCTGCGATTTACGCAGATCGCATTTCGCAACTTTTATGAGACAATCGCATTTAATAAAGCTCAGCGTGTGAAAGCAGCTTGTGTCATATCAGATTGGATTTAAGATCTTAACAGCTTTAAAACTAGTAATGGATAGTGCATGTGAAGCCATGTGAAACATTAAATAAGGAATTATGAAGAGATGATTGATAGATTGACAACATTTCGCATGAGTTTGAAATAAATCACTCATATATCTTCATGATACTCCTTATATGATAATTTCACTTTGCTCTCAGGAAATCAATTATCGAGTTGAAGAAACCAGAAATGAGTAAAAAGGGTAAAGAGGTGTCTCAAGTACCATCCGCCGAAGGCACAGACATGTCTTCATTGTTCTCAGACACTGTCTGCAACAAATATTGTGGTAGTTCATCATGGGAAGCAATGTACAAACTTTTTGAAGATGAAGAACCAAGAGTGATAAATAACATTTCTGCAACAGGCACTGATTCTACTTCAGCTGCAACTCTTTTCGACGTTGCATGCTCGCATATTCATAGAATAGCTGCGAGACCTAAGATTCAACCTTATACAGACATGATTAAGTGGGCAGTCGAAAATTTAAATATTGAAGATAGAGTTTTCAAGAATTCCACAGGAAATATTATGGGTTCTTTCAAATCAGAAGACTTAGCAGCCATGTACCATTTTCCAACTCTGCAGCAGAAATATGATAATAGATCTGTGCAAATGTTCAGAGCAAAATATCCAGATCTTATCAAAGTTATCCACGAATGGAAAGACAATGAAGGAAAATTGAAGAAGGATAAATCTTGTACGTACCCGATTACACAAATTCCTAATCCTTATTTTTATGTCGCTGGTATGTTATGTAGAATATTTTCCAAACCTGATAGTACTAGGTTCTCAAGAGATTGGGTTCCCCTAATTGACGCAATCGTCAATTCGTCTATCTTAAATTGGGCAGACCTTTTATCCAACTACCTAGCCAAACATATCACTGAATATAGGGATAAAAGGAGTGCTTCATCCCAAGAAACTTCGCCCTTTTACATGTCTTCCTATGTCATGAATTCCATCTGTTTCACTTCTACATTTCCAATCATGGGTTGGAAATGGACCATTAAAAACCCTATCCCTATTCATATTTATCATGAAGAACTCTAGGACTCTAAATTCCACTTACATTTTTATAAAATCTGCTATGGAGTTATGTTACCCATGTATCAGATGATTTTCAATGAAAAGGCTCCTAAGGTTTCCAAAGAAGCTAATGAAGATATTCTTCCTATAGCCAGATGGTTCGCTGAAGAAAAGTTCACATATATCCGAGTATTTGGAAGTTCTGCTTTTCCACATGTTTTACCCTACTATGTTCCAGATAGATTTCCTGCAAGGGAAATAGCTTATCAACTCATCAATGGTGTCACAAAGCAACTAAAAGATGATAAAAAGGCTATTTGGCCTTCTTTCCCTCTACAGTCTGGCACCTTTGCTCTCGCTAATATCGGCCATTTATACAAATAGGTTCCTAACATTCAGTTGTTGAATTTGGAATTCATGCCAGGAAGATTATATGACCCTGACGATGTAATTAAAAATTACATGGAAAAACTCAAAACAAAACCTTTCATAAAAGAAGAAGACAAATTTGATGACTTCTTCCAAGGCGTCGAAAATTTTTCTGATATTGTCAAAAGGGTTTCCAGTCACAAAAACACTGAAACTTTTCAAGTATATAGAAATAAAAGATTGAAAAATATCCCTTTGAATTTTCTAGTTATTGAAGATGAAAAAACACACTCCAAGTGTCAATCTCAATGAAGAAATGAAATATGGCTCTGAAAATAAATCTGGTCAATCACAGCAGCAGTCTGATAAGTCAGATCAATCTGAGGGTGAATCTGAATCTAAGAAAGCAAATTTAGAAATCGACCAAATTCTTCAAGAAATAGAGTTGCAAGAGAAAGCAAATAACAATGGCACTGAATCAAATTCAGAAGCATTTCAAAAATATCAGAACACGTTAGATCGGTCTAAATCATCTCAAGGAAAATACCTGGTAAATTAATGGGAACAATTTTCCCAAGCAATAAATACTCCTAAAGAAAAAATTAACATTGATCAAGCATCAAGTTTTCAAATGCCAGAGCCTTCTCAAAATATAGTTGAAACCGTCAATCTTCTACAAATAATCCCGGCAATACATGACAAATAAATCATACCGGCCTACTCTACAGATCAAATCATCCTACAAATTGATGCCATTCCATCATTGGATATTTTCTACAGTCCTAGCTATAAGGCTATAGTAAAAAGGAATAAAAGAAAAAGGATTGATAAGACAACCCTGAAATCAACAGATGAATCAGTTGATGTACTCTAGAAAGCCTCCTCAGATGATCCCACTGATCATCTAACTAAGTTGTCACAATATGTAGGATCATATGCCACAGCCAGTGTTGATAAGGCAACTGAAATTAGAATATTGTTGAAACAGAAGGAAACCAGAATACAAGAATTGGATCAGTTGTTAAAGGAAGAAAAAGCCAAGTCCATTGAGCAGATCAATGAAAGTCAAGCAAATTTTTATAAAGATATTGAAAGTCTCAAGTTGAAACATCAAACAGAACTTAATGAGAAGCAGGTACATCTAGAAAGAACAATGGCAGAGCTACAGAATCGATCACAATTAGAAAAATTCATCAGAGAATCACTTGATATAAATACTATGATAAAGAAAGAGAAAAAATTATTTTGTCATCAAGTTTCTATGATTGATTCTTATTTTGATTCTAATAATATAATGATTCAGCAAATAGCAATTCACAAACTAGAATGTGAGAGATTCGAAAAGAAAATTGAGGAACACATTCAGTGGCAAAATTCTGATGCAGGAAGACAAGCTAATCTACCACAAATAGATAAGCTTCACAAAGAATTGTTGTTTATAGAATGGAAAGCACAGATCATCCAAGTAGAAAAGGCAGTGACCAAGATAGCCAACAAATCAAATTAGGTTATTCAGCTCTTGTGTGACCAATTGTTTAGAACAGGACTTCTTAAAGAAAACATGTCTGATGTGTTTTCAGGAACAAAAGAAGTAGAATTAAAATGGACACATAGTGCAGAACAACAAGAAAAAATGATCAAGAAAGTTAATAAGTTTGATCAAGAAAATTACTAGAATTTTCTTATCAAACCTTACCATCAGCAGCAAACTCTTTTGTTCCTTACAGAGTCAACAAAAAGGTCTCAGTCGATAATCTCAAATGCTATATTCCAGGGGAAAATTCGATCACGGATATCGCAACCAACTTAGCTTAAGGCAATGCTAGATATCTGCCAAATTTTTTATCACACTCAGAAAGAAATGCAGAATCCATCAAGTCAGGATTGTTAGTTCTAAATTCCTAGATTTTTGTTTAAGTTAAGTTTTTAGAGAAAGGTTGTTTGAAACCTCCTCTACATTTTTGTAAATAATTTAATTTAGTTTGTAGTTAATTTTAGTATTTAAACCTTTCTCGTGCATTTAGAGAAGGGTCCAAGATTTTGTTAAGAACATTTGCAAAGAATGCTTATTTCTAAGTAAGTTTGTGGATGCCTTGATGAAGTAATGGAACACGGCCTTTTTCAATTATAAATATCATTTTGTTGAATCACTATTGGTGCACTTCTGTATTCTTTGAACAACTCTTTGATTGAAGAATTGGATACGACCTATTATCACTAATCCGATAAGCAGAGTAATACACATCTGGTCCTATTACCATGTATGTTATTTTTGTTTCTGAATGTTAGTGATGAACTCAGATTTCATGAATCATATATAGAATTAATTATTTTTTTCTGAAATATCAGTTGCACTATTGTACGATATAAAGATAGAAATTAGTTATTTTATACATGGTCATCAGATAAATGCAATATATATCCCATTTTATTTTGATTAAATTTTTTTCAAGAGAATCATCTTACACAGTAATAATTATATTAAATCTGTGATGATTTTCATCATCACAGATTGAACAGATATCTCTTTAGATCGCATTTATATATTATCCCTTGGTTAGATTAAATTTAATTCAAAGCTTTGAATTTAGAAATAAATTTGTCTTAATTTGTATTAATTCATCATTCTAAAATGTTTTGATAGAAATCCAACAAATTATCATAAAAAACGAAATCTGGGAAAGTGGTCCCATCATACCCAGTTGGAGCCACTACCCCAAACAGAAAAGGAACTGCTTTAAGGTCCAGACCGGGTGGTTATCCCCCTTGTTGTTGCCATGGATTTCTGAGGCCATCAACACTTTTGGCGCTAGAAGGAGGGCCTGACTATGAATGGCATATAAGTCTAAAATTCAAAATAAAAGCCATCATAAGAGTCAATCTCCCCAAAAGCATTCTACCACTTCCCGATCACAATCTAGATCACCAACTCAGTAATCGGAAGTATTAGAAACCTTTCCACCATTTCCTGAAGTATCATGTCATCCATCTACTTGAGAATTCACTCCCGAATCTCCCGAAGTTCAGTCTTTAATTGAGCAATTAGAAGGAATATCTATTTCTGCTAGAAAGCTTGTTAACCGAGAAACTTATGAGGAAAGTGTTATTTCTTTATTTAGAGAAAATGGTATTTCAACTCGATCTAAAAGTGAAAAGCTTGGAATTCCCCCTTTTTATTTTCCATTGGAATCTCATCGCAAAAAAGTTTCTATATCCATATCTAAGTTAGAAACAAGTGAAGTCACGTCAAATTTTCCTTTAGTCATTCCTCCACATTCTTTTAATCAATCTACATCTCCACTGTCTTCCATTTCTTCTACTCAAACAATCAGTGCTGTCACAAGTAGTGTTGTTCCAGTTGTAATTTCTTCATTCATTACCCCTACTTATGGATCTACTTCTACATCTTCACAAACTCCAAATCCAGTTATGGCTAATTGACCTTGGACGAATCCTGGTGCTGTATTAATCGCAAATCCTAATCCTCTTCCAGATTATATAGAAAAATGGTTACCTAAATATAATCCAGATGATGGTCTTCCTGCTGAAGAACACATCAACAATTTTATGTTAGCCGTGAATTTGAAAGGAATTGCTCATGAAGATGTTGTAGTTGGATTGTTTCCATACACTTTACAAGGATCTACAGGATCCTGGTACTTTTCTCTTCTAGCAGGATCAACTGCTGATTGGGCAACCTTTGAAAAAAATTTCCTTGCAAAATTTGGAGATGATAGGACTGTTGCATCCTTAATCAATGCCCTTTCCAATCTTAAAACTAATTAAGTGAAAAGATCAAATATTTCAACTCCATATTTAACAGGTTATTAAATAAAATCCTAAATGATTCTAAACATGTTTTTAAAGTAAAAATAGAATGGTATATTTCTTCATTTCCTTCTAATATAGCTATTTTTGTAGACAGAGCTAATAAAGCTACTCTCTTAGGAAACTTGAAAGAAGCTCTCGCAATAGAGAAAATAATCTTAGCATTATAAAAATGATCAGAGACAGAAGAAAGGAAAACAAAGAAAGTGACATTTAGTCAAGATTCCAAAAAGAAAGTTTCAAAAGATCCATTTGATCTTGAAGGTCTTCAAAAAGTGCTAAAGACTATGTCAAATGATATGATTGATATAAAGAAACAAGTTGCTGAAACTTCAACCGCTAAAAAATCATTTCGTCCATTTAAGAAAAGTCCTCCTTCAACATCTCAACCTCCAAATGAGATTTCAAATGCTGAATCTGATCAAGATACTGAAGATCCCTCACCTTTTGAAAATGAATTAGAGTCTGAAGAAGAATTTGAACTAAATGGTTTATGGGATTTCATTCTTCCCACAGAAGAAGAAAATGAATATATTCCTATATCTACAAGAAGTAAATATTCTTCAGATCCAATTGTATCAAATCAGAAACAAAACTCCGTTCCCACTAAAGAAAAAATAAAAATAAAAATCTAAAATTGTGCAAACAAATCTGATTTTATCATATCCTTCTATAACTTCTAAAATTTTAATAGTTTCAGATACAGTTGAATACAACATATTTGAAGATATTAAAAAGATCAAAGCAAATATTTCATTACACGAAATGACCAAACTCAAACAACAACAGAAAATTTTGCTTAGAGAAATCAAAGAAATACATGTAGAACCAATACAACCACAAGTTATAGCACAAGCTTCAAAAGATATGGGAAAACCTACATCATCTACCAAAAAATTAGATTCTAATGATCTTGTTTTAATTGGTGATAGATCTATTTCTCAGACTCCCCCTTTTCTTTTGACTTATGAAATTTTTAACAAAAATGTTCATAATTGTCTTATTTATTCAGGGGCTTCTTCAAATATTATGCCAAGAACAATATGTACAAAATTAAATATCATTCCTCAAAAAACATCTGTACATATAGTTCAATTGGATAGAAGAAAAGTTGAAGTTATTGGAGAAATGTTGTCAGTATCTATCAGGATGTCATCTAATCCAAAGGTACTACAAGTGATTGATAGTTTAGTCGCAGACATCCCTGAATTTTATGGTCTTATTTTAAGCAGGGATTGGTCTGAAAATTTACATGGATATTTTGCTTCTGATTGGTCACATATGTGGTTACCATATAATGGCAAACCAAATCAAATCAGAATTGAACATGAGAAATTTATGAAACATACAGTTACTGAATTAGAAGGACCAAATGAACCTGTAGCTTTTACTAATAATATCATAGGAAATTATTCAGATGAATCATTCCTTGGATCATTCAATGCTCAGGTCTCACCTTTTCCAACAAATACTCTTATTTCTCAAATTGATTTTTTTTCTCAAACAGACTCTTCTAAATGTATTAATTTTAACAATCAGATTCCAAAACAATCTTTATTTTGCACTCTATTTTTTGATGATTCGAAATCAGAAGATGGTGCAGGATCAGGTTGTTTTCTAATCAATCCACAAGGAGATAAAACGACGCTAGCTTGTAGAATCGAGTTTCAGTGCACGAATAATACTGTTGAATATGAAGCATTGATACAAGGTCTGTATAAAGCTATAGAATTGAATGTTAAATATTTGCAAGTATATGGAGATTCTGAAATAATATTTAAACAAGTTAGAAATATGATTCATTGTATTTATGGACACTTGAAACATTATCAAACTTTATCTCAAAATCTTACTTCTCATTTTATTGCATTCAATATCTCTACAATCCCTAGATTACAAAATGCAAGTGTTGATGTACTTGCTAATGTAGCATCTAGACTTATACCACCCGAAGAATTTAGCCCAGATAGATTTTCAATTGAATTGATTTTTAGACCGTCCATTCCTGACAATATAAAAAATTGGAGAGTATTTAACAATGATGCAGATATAGTGGACTTTCTTACATCAGACAGAGCTTATGAAGTTTAAATTTTAGATGAACATGAACATGATTTACAGATTGAAGACAAAAAAAACAATAATCCAATTCCCAAATCTGTAGTCAAAATGGAGGATCTTTATGATTTAAAATATAGGTTTAAAAAGGTGACCAATTCAAAAACTCAAAGTTATACTTTAAAATTTGAATTGATTAATCTTGGTACTCTAGAAAAACCTCAAAACATCAACTTAGGTCTTGGTCTAAAAAATGAAGAAAGGATGTCATTTATCAAATTGCTGAAAGAATATAAAGATATATTTGCATGGGATTATTCACATCTTAAAACATATGATACTTCCATAATTCAGCATACCATTCCTATGATCTCAGATGATAAGCCTGTTCAACAAAAACTTAGAAAAATTCATCCAAATTTAGAAATTCAAATTAAATCTGAACTGAATAAAATGCTCAAAGCTAAAGTCATTTTTCATGTTAGACATTAAAAATGGGTGTCAAACATGGTTCCAGTTAGGAAAAAGAATGGATACATTATAAATTGCATAGATTTTAGGAACTTAAATAAAGCCTGCCAGAAAGATAATTTTCCCTTACCTATCATAGAACAAATATTGCAATCAGTGGCAGGATCTGAATTGATGTCTCTTCTAGACGGATTTTCAGGGTATAATCAGATCATGGTACATCCTAATGATAGGTTAAAAATGATGTTTAGAACAAAGTGGGGAACATATGCGTATCAAAAGATGTCTTTTGGATTGATTAATGTCGGTTCCACATTTCAGCGTGCTATGGATATAGCTTTCAGAGGACTAATCAATAGCTTGGTTGTTATATACTTGGATGACATCATTGTTTATTCTAAGCATAGGAACAATCATATTAGTCACTTAAAAAAAAAATCGAAAGATGCAAAAAATATGGCATTTCCCTTAATCCAAAAAAATGTTATTTTGCCTTATCATAAGGTAAATTATGGGATTCATTGTTTCTAGAAAAGGAATTCATATAGACCCTGATAGGATTCAAGAGATTGAAAATATTCCTCGGCCACATAACAAAAAAACAATGCAATCATTTTTAGGGCAAATTAATTTTGTAAAAATATTTGTTCCAGCTTTCTCCCAAATCATCCTACCCCTACAGTCAATGATCAAGAAAAATTCAATTTTTAGATGGGGAAAAGAAGAAAGAAATTCTTTTGAGTTAATTAAAAAATCTATTATTGAAGCTCCTTCTCTAACAACTCCTGATTTTCTTAAATATTTTTTGTTGTGCACACTTTCTTCTGATACATCATATGCAGCGGTTTTAACACAGTTAAATAATCAAAACATTGAAGCACCAATTGCTTTTTTTAGCTCTAATCTTCAAGGTGTTGAGTTAAATTATTCAGCTGTGGAAAAACAAGCCTATGTTGTGTTTAAAACTTTGAAACATTTCAGACCTTTTCTCTTAAAAACACATACCAAGATAATAGTACCTTACTCAGTAGTAAGGCAATTATTAATACAATGAGAAGTAGGAGAGAAGAGAGAAAAGTGGTTCACTGCACTTCAAGAATATGATGTAGAGATACATCCAGCTAAAATTGTTAAAGGACAAGGTCTTTGTAGGATGTTAACTGGAGCCTCTCAATCACCAATAGAAAAAGATCAATCAAATGAAATACAGTTATCTGAGGTAAGCCTAAACGATTCTCAATCACAATATGCTGATTTGAAATTTTTCCTAAGAAATGGATATGCTCCATTATATCTCAATTATACAGCAAAGCGTGCTCTGAGACTTAAAGAAATTCAATATCAACTCATAAATGATGTATTATTTAGGAAGAATTATGATTATGTATTATTAAGATGTTTAGAAAAAGTTGAAGCCGAAAAAGTATTGCAGGAACTACATGATGGATTAGCTGGAGGTCATTTCGGAGGAAATACCACAGCTCATAAAATATTGCATGTTGGTTATTATTGGTCGACTCTGTTTAAAGATGCATGTGAATATACAAGAAAATGTAAAACATGTCAAACTACAGCATGAAGAGAAAGGAAAGTAGCATTCCCATTACGACCAGTAAATATCCAACAACCATTTGAACAATGGGGGTTAGATATTATAGGTGAAATAACTCCTAACTCTTCAAAACAACACAAGTATATTCTAACTGCAACTGATTATTTCACAAAATGGGTAGAATCTATCCCATTAAAGGTGGTCAATACACATAATATTACAGATTTTATTGATTAATTCATAATTACCAGGTTTGGCCTTCCATCAGCTTTGATATTTGATAATGCATCTTACTTTTCTGGAAATTCCATGATAGAATTTACTTTGAAAAGAGGTTTTAAATTAAAATACTCAGCTAACTATTATCCACAAGGAAATGGATTAGCTGAATCTACAAATAAAAACCTTATCAAAATCATCAAAAGAACTGTAGAACAAAATCATAAGAATTGGCACAAAGCATTATTGTTTGCTCTTTGGGCAGATAGAATTACCCAAAAAGCTTCGATAGGTACTTCACCATTTGTATTAGTTTATGGAAAAGAAGCAATTCTACCCTCAAACGTAATGATGCCATTGTTTTCTTTAGTACAATTCATTGATGAAAATCCTTCTTCCTCTCTTCAACTTAGACAAGATCAAATCCTTAAGTTAGAAGAAGAAAGAGAAAAAAAAAAATTGGTGATTTGGTATTAAAGTGGGACAAAGCTCATGAGGAAAAGGGTAAACATACAAAGTTTGAAAAACTCTGGCTTGGACCATTTCAGATAATTGAGAAAATTGGCTCATCAACATTTCTATTACAAGATTTATCAGGTAAAAAATATTCTTTACCTGTTAATGGACAAATTTTGAAAAAATATTTCTCATAGAAGGTAACCCTTCTGTCTTTGTATATTAAATTATTATTTTTTATAGAAATAAAAACTTGTTTAGTATTGACAGTTGGCCTTTCAAAAAGGAAGTCTTAGATAATTTCTTTTTGATCTTTCTTTGTTCACTTATTTAAAATAGAACTGTTAAAGAAAGAAAATCGAAAGATTTAGAAAAACAAATTGATTTTGTCCTTCTTAAAAAATGAAATTCCAATAAAACACTTATTTTGTTTGATGAACTCTCATTTTTATCTAGTATGAATATTCTTCTGTTAATCAAGAAAAGAAAATTGTAATATAGTAAGAAATCTTCTTACATAAAAGAAATCTAACAACTTGACATTATCATCCAGCATCTTAAAAATAACTATGATTCGTCCCATCCAGTAAATCTTATAATTTTTAAAAGAAATTCAAAAGAAAATTAAAAAGAAAAAGTTTAGAGAAAAAACTTAAAAGATAATAAGTCTCATCACGAGCTTGTTTACCATGTTCATAAAGAAATAGTTGAACTGACATTACTAATACTGTATACCAAAACAGTGTAATGACTTGAGATTATATCATAAAGACAAGGGATCTCATCAAGAGCTAGCTTGATCAGTTTAATTACTATTTTTGAATGGCATTGTCACTATTTGGTCACCAAGCCAAGACAATGGCTTTTAAGTAGATAAAAATATTATAAAAAAAAATGTAATTTACTTATGAAAATGATGAGAAATACTGGATGGAAAAATGGATCATAGCTAGGTAAAAGGTAACCCTGCCAAAAGCTTAAAATTGTCCATTGGAACAGAGGCTCTATCTTTGATAAAAGAGTAAATTTATAAAAAGCTTATCTATAAAGATTATTTGCTATTTATTTTTAACTAAGTAAAAACTGACATTGATTTTCATACTTATACCTTTATAGAGGAATTCTCATGAATAAGTGAATAAATGAAATTTTCGTTATTTGAAAAAGATATTATTTATTTGAAATTTTGTTCCTTTAACTCTTTTATTTTTATATATGAAAGGATTTATAATTTTCAAAAAAAAATTATCAGAGACATCTGGTTCATCCAAGTGAATCGCCAATTCTTGTGTTGTACAACAACCCCCCATTTATTTTTATAAATAGGGACCCTTTAGAAATATATAAGAAATTATGTTTTAAATTCTTACAAAAAAAACTTAGAAAATAATTTTTTCTGCTTTTTCTTTGAAAAGCACGTCACTTATCACATCTTTTATTTTCAAAAAAGAATCATAAAACATAAAATCAGCGAATTGTGAAATGCACTCTTAAAATAGCCTTCCAAAGAAATTAAACATTTTGTTCGCATCGCACTTTATTTAGTAAAAACTTAAGAAACAAGTAATATAAGTTGCGACAGCCGCAGACCCGACAAGCAAATAAACTAAAAATTATAAATCCTTTTCGCTATCGCGTCCACTTTAAGTTTCCGCAAATCGCATCGCGCACAAATTATAATAAAGACTTTAAATGTATCTTATAAATGTTGCGATCTGCGATTTGCGCAGATCACGTTTCGCAAATTTTATGAGAAAATCACGAAATATTATGATGAATCATTGCAATTTGTGAATTTAATAAAGCTCAGCATGTGAAAGCAGCTTATGTCATATCAGATTGGATTTAAGATCTTGACAGCTTTAAAACTAGTAATGGATAGTGCATGCGAAGCCATGTGAAACATTAAATAAGGAATTATGAAGAGATGATTGATAGATTGACAGCATTTCGCATGAGTTTGAAATAAATCACTGATATATCTTCATGATACTCCTTATATGATAATTTCACTTTGCTCTCAGGAAATCAATTATCGAGTTGAAGAAATCAGAAATGAGTAAAAAGGGTAAAGAGGTGTCTCAAGTACCATCCGCCAAATACACAGACATGTCTTCATTGTTCTCAAACATTGTTTGCAACAAATACTGTGGTAGTTCATCATGGGAAGCAATGTACAAAATTTTTGAAGATGAAGAACCAAGAGTGATAAATAACCTTTCTGCAACAGGCACTAATTCTACTTCGGATGCAACTCTTTTCGACGTTACATGCTCGCATATTCATAGAATAGCTGCGAGACCTAAGATTCAACCTTATACAGACATGATTAGGTGGCCAGTCGAAAATTTAAATATTGAAGATAGATTTTTCAAGAATTCCAGAGGAGAGATTATGGGTTCTTTCAAAGTGGAAAACTTAGCAGCCATGTACCATTTGCCAACTCCGCAACAGAAATATGATAATAGATATGTGCAAATGTTTAAAGAAAAACATCCAAATCTTATCAAAGTTATCCACAAATGGAAAGACAATGAAGGAAAATTGAAGCAGGATAAATCCAATACGTACCCGATTACACAAATTCCTAATACTTATTGTTATGTCGCTGGTATGTTATGTAGAATATTTGCAAAACCTGATAGTACTAGGTTCTCAAGAGATTGGGTTCCCCTAATTGACGCAATGGTCAATTCGTCTATCTTAAATTGGGCAGACCTTTTATCCAACTACCTAGCCAAACATATCACTGAATATAGGAATAAAATGAGTGCTTCATCCCAAGAAACTTCGCCTGTTTACATGTCTTCCTATTTCATTGATTCCATCTATTTCACTTCTACATTTCCAATCATGGGTTGGAAATGGACAATTAAAACCCTATCCCAATTCATATTTATCATGAAGAACTCTGGGACTCTAAATTCCACTTACATTTTTATAAAATCTACTATGGAGTTATGGTACCCATGTATCAAATGATTTTCAATGAAAAGGCTCCTAGGGTTTCCAAATAAGCCAATGAAGATATTCTTCCTATATCCAGATGGTTCGCTGAAGAAAAGTTCACATATATCCGAGTATTTGGAAGTTCTGCTTTTCCACATGTTTTACCCTACTATGTTCCAGATGTATTATTTGCAATGGAAATAGCTTACCAACTCATCAATGGTGTCATAAAGCAACTAAAAGATGATAAAAAGGATATTTGGCCTTATTTCCCTCTATAGTGCGGCACCTTTGCTCTGGCTAATATCGGCCATTTATACAAAGAGGTTCCTAACATTCAGTTGTTGAAGTTGGCATTCATGCTAGGAAGATTATATGACCCCGACGATGTAATTAAAAATTACATGGAAAAACTCAAAACAAAGCCTTTAATAAAAGAAGAAGACAAATTTGATGACTTCTTCCAAGGCGTCAAAAATTTTCTAGATATTATCAAAATGGTTTCCAGTCACGAAAACACTGAAACTTTTCAAGTATATAGAAATAAAAGATTGAAAAATATCCCTTTGAATTTGCTAGTTATTGAAGATGAAAAACACACTCCAAGTGTCAGTCTCGATGAAGAAATGAAAGATGGATCTAAAAATGAATCTAGTCAATCACTGCAACAGCCTGATAAGTCAGATCAATCTAAGGATGAATCTGAATCTAAGAAAGAAAATTTAGAAATTGACCAAATTCTTCAAGAAATAGAGTTGCAAGAGAAAGCAAAGAACAATGGCACTGAATCAAATTTAGAAGCAGTTCAAAAGGATCAGAAAACGTTAGGTCAGTCTAAATCATCTCAAGGAAAAGACCTGGTAAATCCAAGCAATAAATACTCCTAAGGAAAAAATTAACACTGATCAAACATCAATTTTTCAAATGCCAGAGCCTTCTCAGAAGATAGTTGAAACCATTAATCCTCTACAGAGAATCCCAGCAATACATGACAAAGAAATCATACCAGCCTACTCTACAGATCAAATCATCCTACAAATTTAAGACATTCCATCATTGGATATTTTCTACAGTCCTAGCTATAAGGCTGTAGTAAAAATGAATAAAAGAAAAGGGATTGATGAGACAACCCCGAAATCAACAAATGAATCAGTTGATGTACTCTGGAAAGCCTCCTCAGATAATCCCACTGATCATCTAAATAAGTTGTCACAATATGCAGGAGCATATTCCACAGCCATTGTTGATAAGGAAATTGAAGTTAGAATATTGTTGAAACAGAAGGAAACCATAATACAAGAATTGGATCAGTTGTTAAAGGAATAAAAAGCCAAGTCCATTGAGCAGATCAATGAAAGTTTAGCATAGTTTTATAAAGATATTGAAAGTCTCAAGTTGAAACATCAAATAGAACTTAATGAGAAGCAGGTACATCTAGAAATAACAATGGCAGAGCTACAGAATCAATCACAATTAGAACAATTCATCAGAGAAGTACTTGATATAAATACTATGATAAAGAAAGACAAAAAATTATTTTTTCATCAAGTTTCTATGATTGATTCTTATTTTGATTCTAATAAGATAATGATTCAGCAAATAGCAATTCAAAAACTAGAATGTGAGAGATTCGAAAAGAAAATTGAGGAACACATTCAGTGGCAAAATTCTGATGTAGGAAGACAAGATAATCTACTACAAATAGATAAGCTTCACAAAGAATTGTTATTGACAGAATGGAAAGCACAGATCATCCGAGCAAAAAAGGCAGCGACCAAGACAGCCAACAAATCAAATGAGGTTATTCAGCGCTTATGTGACCAATTGTTTAGAACAGGACTTCTTAAAGAAAACACGTCTGATGTGTTTTCGAGAAAAAAAGAAGTAGAATTAAAATGGACACAGAGAGCAAAACAACAAGAAGAAATTATCAAGAAATTTAATAAGTTTGATCGAGAAAATTACTGGAATTTTCTGATCAAACCTTACCGTCAGCAGCAAACTCTTATGTTCCTTACAGAGTCAGCAAAAAGGTCTCAGTCGATAATCTCAAATGCTATCTTCAAGGGGAAAATTCGATCACAGATATCGCAACCAACTCAGCTTAAGGAAATGCTAGATATCTGCCAGCTTCGTGATCACACTCAGAAAGAAATGCAGAATCCATCAAGTCAGGATTGTTAGTTCTAAATTCCTAGATTTTTGTTTAAGTTAATTTTTTAGAGAAAGGTTGTTTGAAACCTCCTCTACATTTTTGTAAATCATTTAATTTAGTTTGTAGTTGATTTTAGTATTTAAACCCTTCTTATGCATTTAGACAAGGGTCCAAGATTTTGTTAAGAACATTTGCAAAGAATGCTTATTTCTAAGTAAGTTTTTGGATGCCTTGATGAAGTAATGGAACACGGCCTTTTTCAGTTATAAATATCATTTTTTTGAATTACTCTTGGTGCACTTCTGTATTATTTGAACGACTCTTTGATTGAATAATTGGATATGGCCTATTATCACTAATCTGATAAGCAGAGTAATACACATCTGGTACTATTATCATGTAAGTTATTTTTGTTTCTGAATGTTAGTGAGGAACTTGGCTTTCATGAATCATATATAGAATTAATTATTTCTATCTGAAATATCAGTTGCACTATTGTACGATATAAAGATAGAAATTAGTTATTTTATACATGGTCATCAGATAAATGCGATATATCTCCCATTTTCTTTTGATTAAATTTTTTTCAAGAGAATCGTCTTACACAGTAATAATTCTATTAAATCTGTGATGATTTTCATCATCACAGATTGAACAGATATCTCTTTAGATCGCATTTATATATTATCCCCAGTTTAGATTAAATTTAATTCAAATCTTTTCATTTAGAAATAAATTTGTCTTAGTTTGTAGTAATTCGTCATTCTAAAATGTTTTAATAGAAATGCAACAAATTATCATAAAAAACCAAATCTAGGAAACTAGTCCCATCATACCCAGTCGAAGCCACTACCCCAAACGGAAAAGGAACTGCTTTAAGGTCCGGACCGGGTGGTTATCCCCCTTGTTGTTGCCACGGATTTCTGAGGCCATCAACAATACTCATAGCCCAATGGAAGTATAAGCATTCAATCAACTAAATCAATTACAAACAAACAAACAAACAAACAATTGCACAGTCATAACTAGCCTAAAATTTATAGAAACAAAGCTAAATCAGATAGAAAGATCCCTCTCTGAGTTTAGAAGGGCTAGCTTCTAGACTTAAAAGCGGTTTTTTTGTTTCTTATGTAATTTCTCCCACAAACTCGGAAATTACAAAGCGATAACATAGTGGCGACCATAATGGGGACCGAAAATATTGTGACTTTCTGCAAATCCATTTCCCTAGTTAAAATAAATTTATTTTATCAAGGTTGATTGGCTTTATAAATAATAGTGTGTGTGTTTTAGATTTTAATTCTCGCTTCACAAAGAGCTTATACTTGATCTCATCGTGATCCTAAACCTGCTAATATTGTAGATGACCCTGAAAAATTTTTGAGGAGGAGAAGTTTAGCCGAGAGTCAAGGAAGTATTAGTCCTCCCCCTAGGCAAAATTCTCTTCCAAAGAACTTTGTCACTTTACAGGATATTAAGTTTGATTTTCCATTTGAGAATAGCCTGTTTAGGACTAAGTCAAAAAATTGGGTGGACCAAACTATGGTAGATCATTCTACCTTACAACATCATTCATTTGAAGGACAGTTTGCTCAACCTGATCCGGATCTTCAAATCCCTGATCCGGATCTTAAAATCCTTCAAAACACTAATAAATTACAAGATTTAGTAATCGTACCTTAACCTATCTATCCACAAGGCATTCATCCAGAAATCCATTGAACTATATGCCTTAACTTTTGCAGTTTCATCCAGTTCATCTCAGTTTGTTTATCCAATATCATCCAGTCCCAATCCTTCTATAATTTCCACTACCACTCTCGTAGTTTATCACCAAGCAATGCAACCTCCACCTTCAACCCAACCTCCATTTTTAACCAATACACCTATTATCCATCCTCAGATACCCATCATGGTAGCAAGATATTCTCCTTTGGTTTTCAATTCTCCCTTAGCAAATATTCCACGGGAATATCAAATAGGATACCCTAGTTTTATGGTACTTGACCCATAACTTCTCAAAAACACGTTGATAGGATGAATGATAGATTTGATCTTCAAGAAGTGGATGAAAAAAATATTAAGATGAGACTATTCGCTCAAATTCTTACTAGAGAAGTTATAAAATGGTTCAAATATTTACCACCTGCTATCATTAATGATCTCCCTCCATTTCATCAGTCATTCCTTAACAGATGGGAAGTTAAAATGAACCCCCTTCAAATTTTATCAAAATATGAAAGTATTAGGAGGGAACCTGGGGAAAGTGTCCAGGATTATTGCACCAGGTTCAATAGTGTTTATAATGCAATTCATGTAAACATTAAACCCCCTCAAGGTTTAGCCTTGATAAAATTCCCTTATGGCTTTAAGGCAGATATGTCTTATCAGTGAAGAGAGAGAAACTCTACAAATTTATAAGAAATGCAGAGAGATGCAATGAGTGTGGAGGCTAATTTGTTACCTAAAAGAGATAGGATGAGAACATAGAGGAGATTGAAAATGAAAGTGGAACCATCAACATCTTATTTTGATGCTAAGCTAGATTTTTTGGTTAGAACAATTGAGAGAATGATGGAGAGAATATGTATGAAAGATATAATTCCCCCAAGAGAAAATCAACCCGATCCTCAAAAATGAAACCAAAATGTTAGGAGAAATCCCCCACAAATTAAACAAAGGGAACATATGGGACCAGACCAAAAAATTAGACCTCCTTTCCAAGAAAATTATGCTGATGACGAAAGTGAAACAATTGAATATGTAGAGGACAATCAAATAAATCTGATGGGGATAAATTTTAATGATACATTATTTCTTACTCAAGAGGAATAAGAATTTTTTCATCTGTCTCAGACTGAACTTGATTTTGAGGAATCAGATGATTATAAACAAGGTTTTGAGAATGCTATCATGGAAGTTCACATACAATACAACCTTAGGAGCAAGAAAACCACAGAGACCCCTAGTAAGAAAACTTTTGATACCCCTGCTAAGAAAACCACTGATACTCCTCCTAAGAAAAACACATATCAACCTACCATGAAAACTATTGAAATTTCAGGTAAAAAGACAATAGAAAATCCTACTAAGAATATCTTGACGCTACTTCAAAAACAACCCAGACACATCTTCCAACCACTAGTCAGCAAAAAGAGGATATCCCAAAAGATGTTGTTGATAAATCAAATTTCCTAAATATGATTAAAGTTCAGACATCCTTCTATTGCACCAAGAATGTTGCAACTCCCAGACGCTTCCCTACTTTACTTTATCAACCCAGGTTCCATACAAACTTGGAGGTGATAGTGCTATATACATAAAAGATGCATTCTACTCATGTCATCCTCTTCTGAGCCCTACGAAAGGATGTTATTTCTAGGGTTTTTGAATGAAGTCTGTCACACTTCTGAATTTAGACCTAGGGCTACAAATGATTCAAATCTATTACTCTATCAGCAATCAAATAACTATTCTGCAACAAGAAAGTAAATCTAACTACTCTACAATGAAAGAAATCCACACATTAAGCTATGATAAGAAATGGAAGAAAACTAGGCATCTTGCATGAATTAAATTGTTGAATTGAATTTGCATAAGGGAAACTAACCTAATCACACTTTTATGGCCAAATAGCTAAACACACTTTGTCTACCTCATCTTCTAATTATCATGTTTTTACTCATGCAACTAATCATGACCTAACTATTGTAATGTTCCCTTTTTGAACTCATTCAAGAAATCCTATGGTCTATTCCAGAGATAAACTGGTAGGGCATTTACTGGTTGTATCACCTCTAAAGAGAGGGTGAAAACCAGAGGCTACCTAACCCGTTCCAGACTCTGTCTATAGAGAATAGGTAAAACACAACACTTAGGGATTTCTAACTCTCCTTTTGAGTTTAATGCCCTTGGGATCCTTAGATTATAAGATCTAAGATTAGGACCCAGAAGAGGAGCAAAAACCAAATAAGTTGGGAGTGATGAAAATCCCAGATCAGGAAAATCCACAAGGGGCTTAGTTAGAACATTGTATAAGAAAATCAGTGTAGAAATGGCATAGACCAGGGTTGGTTTCCCCTATATTAGGTTTTTTGAGACCTATGGATCGAATTCCAGAAGAAAAAAAATCAACTGAAAGACATTAAGCAAATCTCCCACGAATAAGACTAGCTAGAAATCAACCAAAGGAAAGGGCTGCAGTAACTTCAAACACTGTATTGGAGTATAAATGAGATAAAAAATCTGAAATGGTTTTGGAAACACTTCAGCAGCAACTATATATACAGCATCAAGAAACAAGATGAATTCTCTTCACAAGGGGTGGGGAAAAGCAGTGATTTTGACCCAAAAATGCATATATTCAAATATCTGCGTAAAAAAAGTGGAATGTGACGGTTTTATATGTTATCTTAGGTCATGAGGGACCTATGATCCGAATTTGGGCTCAAAAAAATAATTCTAGATCAGTTAAAAAGTTTCTCCTTCTCATACTAGGCTTAAAAACCCTGATTCCCCATGACTTACTTACTGCAAAATTTTACTGAAACATGAGAGCGTACTTGGCTGAATATTTTAGTTGATGTAGGGTCTGCACATTTATAAATAAGATCAGAGACGTTTCCCATACAATTTACATGAAAAGACAGAGAATTTAATGAAGAAATCCCTTGGGAAAGGGGCTGCAACAATGTATTGAACTGCAACAAGGGGATACATCGTTATTTTCAGGATGGCCCAGCTGCTGAACATTAAAACTCAGATATATATAGAATATATGGATAAAAAATAAGATCTAATACATATCTGGAAGCTATATATTTTCCTTAACAAGATCCCATTGGATTTACAGCAAAATAATGCATAATAAACTCTAGATCTGAATTACAAGTTGCAGCACTGCAAAATACACAGAAATTTCTGAAGATAAACTTTCTTAATGAAATGATCAGATCTATGGATACATGGATCAGCAATCTAATCTACGGATCACCAAGGGAAAGGCAAGCCCAACACCAAGAGATCTTCCTCCAATCTGATATCAAACTATAGAACAGGAAACCCTCTTCAAAATAACGCAGTATGGAGCTGGAAACTGCGCTGTGGCTTAGATCCACTGAATAAAATACAATTAAATGCAGATCTGAAACAAAAATTGGAGAAACTCTCTCCTTAGAGGTTAAATAACACACTCCAAGAGCAGAGGCACTCAATACAAGCTAGATCTAAGCAGATCTAGAACACCACTTGCTGCAAATGACAGCAGCTGCAAAACCCTCAATGGGCCAATGTTGCTCATGAAAATGAAGCTTGGTCTCCAACCAGATAGTGGCTCACTTCAGCAAAGAACTCCTCCAATGATCCTCAAGGGAAGAGATGAAACCCCTAAACAGGAATTCCAATCACAATCCTCCACTAAATGGCAGAGAATGGTATTTGTCTAAGCAGACAAATACTTCAAAAATATGATCTATCAACAACCTCTTCGTGTTGTTCTCCTCATTCTTTTATAAGTTGAGAAATCCCTTGCAAACCCTAAACCACTTTAATGAGTGAGCCCTCTTCACATTAGAGGCTCCCTTCTAGAACTGCGCAGTCCCTTTTGGAGATACAATGAACCTAGACAGCGCAGTTGACTTGGTCAAGGTGGACCCAATCTTTGGCTCAAACCTCTTTCACACCTGCAAGTGTTTATTTACATAGCCGTGATTTGTCTTTGTTCACATGGGCATTGATTTATTCAGACTTATTAGGAGTTTTACATGTCCTCCTTTATTCATTTATTCATAAAACATAAATTAAATCAAAATCAAATGTCTCCTCTTAGCTAAGGCTAAGTAGGAACATTACAGTCCTCCCCTCCAAAATGTTGCTTGTCCTCAAGCAACTGACAGGGCAAGAGCTATATTTCCTCTCCTTCTCCATTAATGGCACCATCAAGAATCAAGCTCTCATCATGGATTAAGTGCTCACCAAGCCAATACATCAGAAACTTCTCCTCCAATGCTAACATGATAGGTGCACAGTCTACCCCTTTAGGAGTGTAAAACTCAACAGAAATGAACATGGGTGAAGCAATGTCATATTTGAAACAAATATCATGAAGTACAGGATAAAGTTCCATCCCATGTGGTACATGTACACTACTTACCTTTTTCCCATACATACCCATAAACAATACCAATATGTCATCTATGTATGGCAGCAAAATCACAAATAGGCAAACTGAAATTTGCACCTCAGGAGGTGGGTCACAATCCCACATAAGGTACCAACGCAGTGTACTCCTTGTTTTGAGTAGATATGATTGTGATAGGTGGCACTCCCACCACATTTTTGTTGCATGGGTCACTTTGACATGGCTGAAAGTGAAGCCCTCATTAGGTGCTTTTGGGAAGCACCCATCATGATAAATAATCTCCCTTTGCACCTCAAGGGAGTGGCCAGCTTTGGAATTTTTATTGGCCTTGTTAGCTCCCTGTAATCAGCAAGATTGGAAAAGTCCGATCTCAAGGAGAAACATCCTTTCAACCACTTTGGGATTCTAGGATCTAGCCCTCCTGAATCCAGAGAGGGATCTCTCCAATAAGTGCAAAGATGGATTTGTCTTTGAAGTTTTGGGTAATTATATTAGGCTAGTTATGAAGGCCAAGGGTTTGTTTGTTTTTTTGGATGGTTGAGCATGATTACTGTTTGAGGTGGAAAGTCCCAAATGCAAAGAGTTTCAAAGGTGAGAAGTTGCAAGTAATGAGAGTAAGCTTCGACCAAAAAGATATATAATTGCAGGTTTTAGACCATTGGGCTATGGAGTCATAATAGGGTTTAATTGGAACAGCAAGAGGCAAGAGTGGTCCATGGGGAAAGTCATCTATGTCTAAGGATCTCTTTGAAGTTTGATTTATGAAATGAAATGATACAATAAGAAGGATAAATTAACAGATGCAGAACAAAGAGCAGCCCAGGATTTGGTAAGTACTTCTAAACTAGCTAGCCTTTGACATAGACTCAAGAAAAACATAAAAGTAAACTAGGATCTGGTAAGTACTTTTAAACTAGCCACCCTTTGATACACTTTCAATAGAAAACACTTTAAAACAAAGGGAAACTTGAAGGCAATTGTTGGAGTAGAAACTAGCAGGCCGGGATCACCACAAATCCTCTCCTAGCTCTGCTTTATTTGGTTACTTTCAAGACAAACACAAAGATAACACAGAATGGCCTAAGATCTGGTAAGTACTTTTAAACTAGCTAGATTTTAACACATTCCAAGGGAAACATTCAGACAGTTGTGGAGATAAAACCGGGACCAGGGCTCACCATATCTTCCTCAGTTCATATTCACTAAACATATACTGAAAATAACATTTAAGAATAACATTCAGCTAAGACAATAAGACGAGGGAATGCCAACATTCCTATGCTTGAACAGAATTAAATCATTCCTAAATAACACAGTTTAGAAGAAAACATTCAGATAAATATTTTCAGTCAGAGAAGGTTACTGATGCACAGTAGGTCCTAACCCTATGCATGTTGTTCTTTATAAGAGAAAATGGAACACAGTGAAAATAGAAAAAAAATGACAAGTTACAATGAGGAAAACATCACCGTCAACATAGACCAGGATCCCATAAATCAGCTTGTATTGATGCTCCAAACCAGTTACAGCTTTAATTCCAGTGCTTTAGTTTAGCAACCATCTACACATCTCAGTCTAACCTATCTACCACTAGCAGAGCTCCAAGAGCCAGTGAACACTATTTACAATCAGAAATTTAAGCTCAAGTGTATATCAAAGTTCTGCAACCAACCCCTCACTCATTTTCTACAGAAGTATATATAGAAGAATGAGGAGGTGAGATCTGATAAAAGATCTCCAATTACAATTAATACAGACTTAATGGCTTCTTGGTCTTTGAGGGGCTCAATGAAGAAACTTACATGGGTGCACTCTGTATTAAACGTTTTACATAAATTTTAAGCTCGGTGGGAGCTTTTGTTGACCTTTGAGGCTCTGTGTGGCGTCAAAGTAACTCTGCAGATGTTTGTCATTAATTTCCTTGGCAGAGTTTCCTCTTTGGCTGCGTTTTGAGACAAATATCTGATCCTGATCAATAAATTCGGCCTCTGATTGAATACTTTGAGGCACAGGTGGCATTTTAGTGCCTGGGAGGAATCAATTTGCCTCAGATGTGGCGGTGGAAGCGCTCTTGTTGATAAAACCCTTAAGATCTTCTTTAAACTGTGTTTTAAATCGGGGATTAGGATTTTGATAAACATTCTTAGCCGTGATCCCCGAAAATATGTCTTCCATCCTCTGTCCTGGTTCATTTTGATATTTTTCACTGATACTATCTGACTGTGCCCGATTCATGGTTTTTCTGATATACAGGGCTGCGTAGGGTTATGTGGCATCAATTCTTCATAAAAAATTGATGAAAACGTGTTTTTAACACCTTGTGATGATTTTCTTTGGTGAATCGAAGGCAGAAAGATCGTCATCCTCTGCCTTCGAATTTTCTTCAAAAATGGCAATAAAACCATTTAAACCCTGCAAAATACAAAAAAATATTAAAAAATCTTGCATATATAGGTTTATTGTTACAGAGGACATGTGGGGAAGCCTGGCCATTGGATGGCATCATCCAACGGTCAGGATTGATCGGGAGAAGTGATAGAGAAGGCAGAAGATTTTTTTAAATCAGAGTCGTCGATCGCGCAGAGATCGACGGTCGGGAGTGAAAACAGAGAGTCAAAGCGGAAAATTTTTGACCAGGCGATGAATCAGGGCGATGGAATATGGGCCGTCGATCTGCAGATCAAATCGACGGCGGAGATCTATTGAATGCCGCGTCGTAGCCCGGTTAACTGTCGGGCATCTTCGGTGAGCGATAGCCGTCGGATAACCCACCCCAGATCGGACGGTGTATAGCGATATCGCGTGGGGTCCACGTCCGAACGTTAACGTGCGATGGACGGCGGTTTTATGAACAGTGCCCAAGATGCGTGTCGGCCAGTGTATGGAATCACTAATAATTGGAAAAAACCACCCTTGCCCCAAAGGCGGTGCGATAGATACCACACGGTTTTTTGACAGGTGAGTGGAATGCGGGGACCACCGAGGAGACGGACTCCGCTCCGTCGATCTGCAGATCAGATCGACGGTGTGGGTTGAATGATATTTTACACTGGCAGAAAGTTCAAAATATAATAAAAAATCGGAAAATTAATATAAACAGAGGTTTTTATTAATTTATAATGCGGCTTGGCGCCCGACTGCGGGGCCTTTGGGCGCATGGAGGATAATACGACCGAGGTTTATGGAGGAAGGGGCTTAAGACTTAACCCAAGGGGGCTTAAGTCCACACAATAAAAAATGTGATTTTAATGGTTTTCGAATGATTTTTAAAGGGTTAGAGGGGTTCCGATAAGGCAAAGAAGGAGTTTTCAACCTTGTCAAGGGGATTCTGAAGAAGGGGAAAAAGGGAAAAGTATGAAAATGATGGTTTTCATGGGAAATGGAGGGATAAAAACTGAGCTTATTTTTGGAAAAAGGGGAAAAGGAAAAAGGTGTTTGCAGCAGTATTCTTCCTTACGAATCAACAGGATCTCTGAAGGGGAAAAAAAGGCACAGTGGTGAAGATGGGGACAGAGGCAGGAGGCCTTCAAGAGTCTTCAAGAGCCAACACTTTTTAGTAATAAAATTTGTTCCTTGAAGGCTCAAAAAGTATTAGCCACCTTTTGATATAACAAATTTTATAGGTGGCTAACAGTGGTTCCACTTGGGGATGGTGCCTTCTTGAAGGCATCCAGAACTTCAGACCTGCATTCTCTGGGAGGCTGACCTGTGCCACATCCATTATGTTCTCTGGGGGGATGATCAGTTGCCTCATCCATTGGGTTTCCTCTCTTTATGTGGATGATGTGCTCTAAAAACATATTAGCAGCCACAAAAATAATGGATCTTCATCAATACAAACTTTCTACCTACCCAATCCTACTGATCTAACATTTTTTCTTCATTAGAGTGCACTTATATTGGAAAACTCTTTTACAACATTTTATTCTTTTAAAAGAAGGAAATCTAATCTATTTCTACTCCTTATTTCTCCATGGACCCATATTAAACAGTTGAGCCCATATGATTCTCTACCTAATCTACTGTCTATTGGGATTAAACTGTCCAACAGACTTTATTCTCTAAATTCTACAACAGAAATTGAAAATCACTCAAGTCAGGATTGAACAGTCTAACTTGAAGTTGGTCTATGGCATAAGAAAAAACTGCACATAGACATTGTTGTGGTTCCTAGAGACAACCTTGAGTTGTGAAAGACCAGTGCCTAGGGCATCTTAATATAGCAAGGAGCGTATGGTATAACAGGGGGATTTATCAACAAAAAAGCTCTCATGCTATCTCCTGAAAACAAGAAATATTAATTTGGATGGGACCAAAATCTTCAGAAACTAGATACAGGGAGAGTAACACTGCAGAGGCAAGGTGAAAAACCCCAATATAAAAGTATCAGAAAATTCAGAGGCAGCTTACTGTAAAGAGGGCCAATTCAAAAATACCTCATAGAAATAAATTATCAGAAGGTGTTGGCTGTGTATGAAAGATTAAGAGAATACTAGTTGTCATTCAGACGATATCCAGATACACAATACTACCATGTAATGGGCTTACCAATTTAAGAATCCATTCATGACAATAGCGTTTTAAAAATAACCTCCCAAAGAAACTAATATAGCAGAAATATGGTTTGAGTGAATAGTGAAACAGTATATCATGCCTGAGCCATATTTAAAGTGCTTGACTGATTCGAGCATGGGTATCAACTAGGATAAATCCATACCAAAAACTAGTGAGCCACTCGCATTCCAAAAACATGATACAAGAAAGGCGGATGAAACGAAATGATCAATTAAAATAGCACATATGAGAGAACGTTACACACTGTGAGACATCAAAGACCAGAATCCTCTTTAAAGACAGAACTCCTCCTCACTGAAACCCAACGGGCTCTGTCCATTCATATGAGAGCTTTTACAAAATGCATACAAAAATCCTCTTACTGCATAAATTTCTGATAAAATCTGGAACCCTAAACAAATTGTTCTTCAGGAGTTTTATAGGAGAAAAAGAAAACTTGTAGATGATGAACATTTAATTTGCCTCTTTAAGACAGGATGGAGGAAACATGCACGCCCATACTGCTTGATGACTCTGTAATGTTGTATGTACTCTGTGGCCTGCTTTCTGAAATAAATGCACTCGGTGTAAGTTTCTTCAGGAACACAGTAGAGAAATAAAAACCTCATGGGCAGTCTGTCCTTCCCTGGAAAGAAAATTCTGCTGAAATGAAACCTTGAGGGTATTGTTTTCTGTGCATATACCTTCTGAGTGATCTACGGGGTCTTCGATATGGTACTCTGCCTTCAAATGGTTAGGTTAAAGCTCTAAAATCTTCAATTACAGGCCTTTAACTCTCTGCCTTTCACTGATACTCTTTGTCTACAATATTAATGTTTCTGATCGCGAAATCTACGCTTTGAATGACTATGGAGGGTTTGACAGAGTTTAACCCTAATTATTTAATGGATGTCATGTCGTAACAACTTCCCAGGCCTTCCTCCATAATTCCGGCCTCTGAAAAATGGTCCTTTCCGGTGTTCTCTACTACTATAATTGAGACTGTGAATCATGGTGGTTTAACGCCGCTCGTACCCTGCAAAATACAAAAAATCTTCAAGAAAACAAATGCACAGGAAGGTGGATGCAGTGGGGATAGCGAGGATGACAGCGCAGCATGGTGAAATGGTGGAAAATGCAGTGTGATGGAGGAAAAATGCTCAGGTTAAGGTTGGCGGAATGCAAAAATTCGAATGCAAAACCTTTGAAATCGGCCATAGAATGGAATATATATATGGGATGGAAGAAAATGTGATGAAAATCGTGGACTGATGACGTGGCGAGACCGGTCAACAGCAAGCAGGCGAATGAATCTGGAGCGTCCGATCTTAGGAGGAGATCAATGGTGGAAAACATATCGGAGGGCGACGGATTGGCAGGGCAGGGGTACGGATACCTTGGGTTAACTTCCGCACATCTTCGGAGTGCGATGACCGTTGGATGAAGAGCCCCAGATCGGACGGTTAATATGAATATCGCGCCGAGTCAAATTCCGTACAATAACGCGCAATGGGAGGGGTGGTTTTGAAATAGTGATGGAGCCACGTGTCATACGCTGAGTGGAATCGCTCCGAAATGGAAAATACCGCCCACCCTCCAAAGGCGGTTCGATGGATACCACCGGTTTTTGAACAGTGTTTTTGGGCGCGGGGACCACAAAGCGGGTGAGCTGCGAACCGTTGATTTATGGTTTGATCGGACGGTGGACAGGTGATCGGAGCGGTAAACGGGTTGGACCACGGGTGTGACGCTGATTAATGAAGGCCGTCCGATCTGTACAGATCGACGGATAATACTGCGCCCGATATCCCCCTGCGGTAAGCGCTCTCTGGGCTACGGCTTGGTTTAGCGCCCAGGTTACGTGGAGAAAAAGACTGAGGGGCTAGGGCCAAAAGGTGCCAAACCTTATATATTTCAAATGTGGGTTTTTGGCCCTTTTTAATGCAATTTTTAATTTATAGGAGGGGAACGATAGGCAAAAAATATTTTTTTAGGCCAAACAGAGGGGGTTTAAAGGGGATAGCTTGTCAGAATTTAACAGAATTTGATAGAATGCTGACACGATCAACATTGGCTCCACCTGGGGACGGCATGTTCATCCTTGGGCGTGTCGAGAACTTCGCATACCACCGGTTAATCTTCTATGCGGACATTTTTCTTCAGCACTTCTACTTTTCTTTTCATAATTCACCACGACACCCACATTATTAAAACAAAGATGAAAATAGAAAACTAATGTACAGTATTTTACATCAGGCTATCTTTGCCTGAATCAGAACTGGAAGTAGGGTTTAAGGAACTGAACATTTACAGGGGCGTCAAGCAAGTCTCCCTGTAAATTTTCCAGCCTGAAAGTATTGTTACCCCCTTGTTCCACGATTTTAAAAGGGCCAAACCAGAGTGGGTCGAATTTACCATGTTTTCCCTTTTCAGCTCTCTAGATATCCCACCTGAGCACTAAATCACCAATCTACAAATTCCTGTCCTTGGCATGCTGATCAAAAAGGTACTTCATCTTCTCTTGATATTTAGTCAGCCTTTGACTTACCTGGTTCCGTGTTTCCTCCAATTCCACCAGCTGATTTATTCTCCTGGTCACATCATCAGGCTCTTCTTGACTTTCTTGCATGAAACAGGCTACTGGTAGGGCTAACTGAATAGAGAATACTGCCGCCCTCCCATATACTAGTTCATATGGGGATTTCCCAATTGCTCTCTTGCTGGTAATTCTATTTTCCCACAGAGAAAATTTCAACTGGGAATCCCAGTTTTTCTGATTTTCATTGATAGCCTTCTTCAGTGCCCTCACCAGGGTTTTATTTGAAGACTCTGATAAGCCATTTCCTTGTGGGTAATAGGCCATAGAGTGACTAAGTGTAATGTTATACTGCTGGCAGAAACTCACAAACTTTGCAGACTTGAAGGCCTGGGTGTTATCAGTTACTATTCTGGCAGGGCAGCCAAACCTGGATATGATGTTTTCTTCCATGAACTTTATTATCACAGTAACTGTTGTGTTCCTCGCAGGTATGTCTTCCACCCATTTTGTGAAATAATCAGTGGCAGTTAAAATCCACTTATGATGACCACTCGATGGAGGATGTATTTCACCTATAAAGTCAATACCCCATTGCCTGAATGGTTCTTCCACGTGAACGGGAATCATGGGCAGAGGTGCCAACTTCTATCTTTCAGCAAATTTCTGACATTTCTCACAAGATCTAACCTGGGAAAAAACATCTCCAAAGAGCTTAGGCCAATAGAAACCAGCCTTCAGGATTTTGTGAGCAGTGGCCCTCCAGCTGTAATGACCTCCACATATTCCTTATGAAATTCAGCCATTATACTCTCTACCTCATCCCCTGTGAGACACAGGAGTAGAATGCCTGAGGGATCTCACCAGTATAGCCGGCCATTGGCAACTATGTAAGTATGTGATCTCAATCTTAGCGTTTTGTATTTAGCTTTATCACATCTTGGAGGGCAGCTGAGTGTGAGGAGATATTCTACTATCTCTTTGTACCACTGACTGGTGAGGTACTTTATATGTGTTTCCGGAGTAGTTATCTCTACTCCCTGTCACTCTTCTTTCTCCTCAGATTCCTCACTTGCTATTATGGACAAATTTATACCTAGAGCCTGTTAGTTTGATTCAGATAATATTTTGGCAAGCCCTTGTCCTTTGATCAGTTTGGTAGGGTGGATCTCTAGCTCATACTCCTGTATTTTGGCAATCCACTTCTCCCTTTTTCCTTCACTATCCCCTTGGATAAGAATATCCTTTACAGCTGCTGTAGGCACAAATGCAGTGATATGGGACTGCAAGGTATACATGCGGAATGATTTAAGGGATTTCACTAGGGCGTATGCTTGCTTTTCTAATATGTTATATTTTAGTTCTGCATCACAGAGCACCTGATTGAAGAAGACGATGGGTTGTTCGTACCCTTCTTCATTTTTCTTCAATAAAACTCCTGATATTGTATGAGGTGATGCAAAAGAAAAAATCATGAAAGGTTTAGCATAATCTGGTCCAGCTAGCACAGGGGCTTCTGCAAAATCATTTTTTATTCTGGTAAAGGCCTCTCGTGCTTCCTGGGACCACTTAACCTCATTATTTTTCTTCAGCATGTCGGTTATATGTATAACTATTTCAGCATAGTTAGGAATAAATCGTATCAAGAAATTAATGCGCCCTAGGAACACCTGTACCTCCTTCTTATTTCTGGGGAGAGAAATGCCATTTATAACCTCTACCCTCTTAGGATCTATCCTTACCCCATCTTTAATGACAATATGTCCCAAAATCTTGCCTTCTTCTAATGCAAATAAAAACTTTTGTGGATTGAGAGAAATACCATACCTCCTGCATTTCTCAAATGTTCTACGTAAATGCTCAATGTGCTCAGTATCATCCTTTGAAAATACAGTGATATCCTCGAGGTAGAATACCAAAAAATTATCTTTCTCTCCAACAAAATCAATGTCCATGGCCCTCTGAAAAGTGGCCCCTGCATTAATCAACCCAAAAGGCATCCTGGCATACATAAATGTACCCCATGGTGTGGTGAAAGCAGTCTTCTTTTGATCTTGCCACCTGATTATAACCAGAGAATCCATCCATCATTGACATCCTAGAAGCTCCAATAACTTTCTGCAGAATGTGATCCATCTTAGGTAGTGGATAATTATCCTTTAAGGATGCTCTATTTAAATTTCGGAAATCCACACACAGCCTTATTTCTCCATTCTTCTTTCGGATAGGGACTAGGTTTGCTACCCATTCTGAGTACCTTAATGGCACAATTATTTTGGCCTATAACAGCTTCTTAATTTCTTTCTCAATGGAGGGAATCAGCAGGGGATTTGTTTGTCTGAGCTTCTGCTTATGAGGTTTTGCATCTCCCTTTAGTGGAATTTTGTGCTGCATTATACTGATGTCAAAATTTTTTAGGTCCCGATAAGACCATGCAAACACATCTTTGTAAGACTGAAATAACTTCTAGTATAGCTTTTTATATTCTTCTGGGATCTTCTTGGATAGTTTCACAATTTTGGGGTCAGCATCAGTACCAAGATTCAGGTCTTCTACCTGATTTTCTTCTGTGATTATGTTTGGCTGCAGTGGGACATCGTTCTTCTCAAACAATCTTTCTAGAGGCACCAGCCCTCTAGGTATAATGTTTCCCTTCAATTGCAACACTTTATTACCTGCCATTTTCTTCTCCCAATTTCTTTCTAAAGTGTCTTCAGTCCCTTCTTCTTCATCAGCATCAATCTCCATGTTGGATAATTCTCCTACTGTTTCCAGGAATCTCTTCACCTATTCTTCATCCTCAAATACCTGCCAGTGCTTGATGTTATCTGGGATTGATGGTCGATAGCGTACCTCTATTTCATACCTTAAGAGTGGGTTCTGAGGTGGAAGAAATGTACTAGCAGCCACAACAAGGGAATCAGCCATCCTATTATGTTCCCGGGGCATGAACTGGATATTAAATGCCAAGAAAAAATTCTCTACCATGTCCCAAACTTCATTCCTATAAGCCCTCATCCGAGGATGTTTGGTTTGACACTGATTCCTGACTTTTCTAACCACCATCTCTGAATCCCCTAGAACTTTTAAACTTTGTATATTCATGTTCCTAGCTGTCTGCAATCGTAACAGAAGTGCTTCATATTCAGCCACATTATTAGTGGCTTCATATTCTAGCTTAAAAGACAATGGGACCCATTTTCTTGTAGGATAAATCAATAGTATTCCAGCTCCATTACCTTCTCTTGAATTTGCTCCATCAAAATGAAGTGTCCAGATTCCAGCTTCATGGCTCTCTGAGGGCTGCTCAGTCTTGATCTGGCAGAAGGATGGTTCATGAGCATAATCTTGATCCTCTTCCAGCATCAAGCATGAGAAATCTCCTTCTTTACTGTAGACTAGTGAATTAACAGAGTTGTCAGCCTTAGTAACGATCTTGAAAAATCTATTTTCCCTGTACAATCTCCTCTCATGGCCACCAAAAACTGGGATAGTGGCATATGTTCAGTCCAACCTGATCGACCCACCAATTTTTTTCCCCCAGGACCTTGACAGCAACATGCCAAAGGGACCTGGGATGTCGGCCACCACGATGTCCATTACCACACTTTTTGCTGGGATTTGGGCCAAATTTACCACCAAATCCTTTATCATCCCCAAGCATTTAACTCTTTTGGAATCAAATGAATAGAGATCCTTGTATGGGCGGGTGATTTGTAGTCCTAGTTGTTCCATGACTGACAGAGGTATCAGATTATGGGAAGCTCCAGAATCTAACATACAATTATGTAATAGCAGGTTATGAATCACTAGGGACACGTAGAAGGGAGGAGTAGAAGCATCTAATTCCTCAACATGTGGGCCAAATACAACCATGGGTCTTTCTTCTTGAAGGTTGAGACTATCTGGGATGAGAGGTTCTTTTGGAGGGAGCATGAAAGAGGTGACTTGGGATTGATATGCAGGTTGCTTCAACAGTTCAGTCAAGGGAACTGGGATTTTTACCTTCTCAAGTTATTTTTGCAGACTGAAAGCAAGAGAGGACTTCTCTATTACAACCTCTTTTGATTCTTTATTTTCAGCTGAGGTTTTGACTTCTTTTGACACAGACTTGGTATTAGGGGGAATGACTACTTTTGAAGAGGAAGGAATTTGATCATTAGACTGCAAAGGTTTGTTTAGAGGCCTCTTACCTTTGTCTGTGACTTTCTGTATTGTTGACTCCTTCTGAGCAGGTGCTTCTTTTTGGGGTGGCTCTTCTTCTTGATCCTGAGTACGAGTCCTCTTCCTAGAAGATCTGAGATCATATCTTCTATTGAACTGTGCTTGCATGAAATCAACAAATTGCTTACAATAGTGATCAATTTCTGAGTCTTCTGTGTCTCTAGCCTTTTCTTCTTCTTGCAATGAGCACTCGGTTCCATTACTTCCTTGCAAGGGGCATTCTTCTCCATCACTATTCGAGAAAGCAAGATTTGCATCCTCCAGTCCATAGGCAGTGTCTTCAGTAGGATCATCTACTGGACCTTCCAAGTACAATGGGTGTGGTACCTGATCTTGTTGTTCCCTTGGTTCCCTTTGCAATATTTGCAGAGGTGGTTTCCTATACTAGGGATTGTAACCTCTGTTTAGAGCATTGTGGAAATTCTTGGAGGCTGAATTCTTGGCCTCCAATTCAAGCTTGACCAGCTTACCAGAAAGGTTCTTAATCATTTTTTTCATTTCTTCAATTCTGTCATTTGATGAGTCTTTGTCTTGGTTAGAGGTAGATACCTCCTCTTTGTCCCTTCTTCTAGTATCTTTTTCAGACTTTCCCTTTGATTTACCAGTGGAGGAAAAATTTGCCTCCAACTCTAGTGCATCTGTCTGAGCATCATCCAGAGTAGCAGGCTTTCTTTCTCTCAAAGAGAAACCAAATTCTGAGTCAAAGGCTTCTACGAAAACAACTTTAGCAGCGGTTTGATGAGGCTTCATATCAGCAGGAAGACTCAAATACAATTTATTAAATCTCTTGATAAATTCTGACACCCATTCATTATGTCTTTTCTTGAGTGTGTTAAACTCAGTAAGACAATTTCCATGATCTTTCTTCTCTCCCCATTTCCTGAGAAAAGTTTCTTCCATTATTTCCCAAGTGGTAACAGAACGGTCTGTCAATGTCTTAAACCATTTTCGAGCTTCACCGTCAAGATATTGGACAAACAGCCTTAAGACTACATATAAATGTTCCACATTAAAATTCTCTGCAAAATAACAGAAGACCTCAAGATGTTTTTGAGCATCAATCTCATTTTCCCCATTGAATCGGGTTAAAATCTTCAAATAATCATGTGGCATGTCATTCAACACTTGAGGTAATGCCAGGGGGGCATATTTATTTAACAAGAAGCCTGGAACATTGGCCATTGGAGGGGGTGGAGGTAGTGCAATAGTTTGTTGCGTAAAAGGAGGAGGAGGAGGTGGAAGTGGAGTATGAATAACAATAGGAATGCAATGAACAGCAGCTTGAGGTGTTGAGGGGCACAATGGTCTGTTGATAGCAGATACTTCGGTGACTTCCTTGACCTCTTCAACCTCAGGAGTAGGGTGAAAATTGTCTTTAATTCTGATACCTCCCCGGGGTGGAATATCTGAATAGTAATCGATATCTCCCACAGTGGAGTCGGGAACTAGCACTTGGGCTACTCGAGAAGAAGAGGATGGAAATTTTTCTACAGAAAATTCAGGGATTAAAGTGTGGACTGATTTTCTTTCCTTCCAGTTTCTCCTATGTATGATCTTCTCTGGGTCAGACACTGAAGGTGTCTTTGGCTGTGACGTATCTGATCTCAGGTGTGGCTTACAAGGAGCCAGGACTGTAAGTGAATTTATCTAATAAACGAATGTGGAGTCGCCAAGGTGAGGGATCTACAACTCTCAACTCTCCATACTCACCTACTTGAAGAGTGAATTAGGTTTTGTCGAGGCCCATGGATTTAAATTTTCTCAACTTCGTCCCCGGAAATGGTGCCATAAATATGTTGTGGTTCCTAGAGACAGCCTTGAGTTTTGAAAGACCAGTGCTTAGGACATCTTAATATAGCAAGGAGCGTATGGTATAACAGGGAGAATTATCAACAAAAAATCTCTCATGCTATCTCCTGAAAACAAGAAATATTAATTTGGATGGGACCAAAATATTTAGAAACTAGATACAGGGAGAGTAACACTGCAGAGGCAAGGTGAAAAACCCCAATATAAAAATATCAGACAATTCAGAGGCAGCTTACTGTAAAGAGGGCCAATTCAAAAATACCTCACAGAAATAAATTATCAGAAGGTTTTCGCTGTGTATGAAAGATTAAGAGAATACTAGCTGTCATTGAGATGATATCCAGATACACAATATTACCATGTAATGGGCTTACCAATTTAAGAATCCATTCATGACAATAGCGTTTTAAAAATAACCTCCCAAAGAAACTAATATAGCAGAAATATGGTTTGAGTGAATAGTGAAACAGTATATCATGCCTGAGCCATATTTAAAGCACTTGATTGATTCGAGCATGGGTATCAACTAGGATAAATCCATACCAAAAACTAGTGAGCCACTCGCATTCCAGAAACATGATACAAGAAAGGCGGATGAAACGAAATGATCAATTAAAATAGCACATATGAGAGAATGTTACACACTGTGAGACATCAAAGACCAGAATCCTCTTTAAAGACGGAACTCCTCCTCACTGAAACCCAACGAGCTCTGTACATTCATATGAGAGCTTTTACAAAATGCATACAAAAATCCTCTTACTGCATAATTTTCTGATAAAATATGGAACCCTAAACAAACTGTTCTTCAGGAGTTTTATAGGAGAAAAAGAAAACTCGTAAAGGACGTCGATGACGAACATTTAATTTTCCTCTTTAAGACAGGATGGAGGAAACGTGCACGCCCATACTGCTTGATGACTTTGTAATGTTGTATGTACTCTGTGGCCTGCTTTCTGAAATAAATGCACTGGGTGTAAGTTTCTTCAGGAACACGATAGAGAAATAAAAACCTCATGGGCAGTCTGTCCTTCCCTGGAAAGAAAATTCTGCTAAAATTAAACCTTGAGGGTATTGTTTTTTGTGCATAGACCTTCTGAGTGATCTACGGGGTCTTCGATCTGGTACTCTGCCTTCAAATGGTTAGGTTAAAGCTCGAAAATCTTCAATTACACGCCTTTAACTCTCTGCCTTTCACTGATGTTAGTATGAATCTTTCGTCGTAAAATATCACTTTAGCTACGCATAACAAATAGCCCTAACATCGATTATGGTTGCAAAATATCTTTAAGCTTGCTGCAAAAATTCATATCTAAGCACAAAAAGACATTAAGCAGAAAAAATATAATATGGCTTTATGCATCCAATAGAAAAGACAAGAACAAAGTGTTTAAAAGAATGATTTGTATTATATTAAAGAATGGGGCACCTGAGAGGAAAACAAGAAAGGTGTTTTCCGGTTCTCCACAGTGGGAAGGGTTCTTGGAAGTCCTCAGTGTTTCAGACCTAAAATTCCTCTCTCTTATTGGTGTAGAAAAACAAACATGGAACTCAATGGGAGTTCATAAAACAAAAAAAATGGAAAATGGTGACCAAGAGTAGATCCAAAGTGATCTAATGCAATGAAGGTGATTAATGAATGGGGAAAGCCCTTCTATTTATAACAAAATATTAGGGCGGTCTAGAACTCAGTGCATGAATAAAATATTATTAATCGAATTCTAGAAGCACCCTTAGGAATATTTTATTATATTTGTTGGAGGGAAAAGGATTCTTGACTTGGGTCAATTCCTTTATTTATAAATAATAAATAAATAAATGATTTATTTATCATTTTAGGCAAATGATGGGAATATAATTAAATAAATAATGGTTTATTTAATTATTTATGGATGATTTAGTCAAATTTAACTAAGAATATTATTTAAATAATGATTTAAATAACTTATTCTTAGGAAATAATTAAATAAATAAGGGTTTATTTAATTAATTTCCTTGTTTTGGGTTAAATATGACCGGGAAGTATAAACAAATAAGTTATTTCACGTGATGAAAGCAATTTTACTAAGGTAAAATTGGTCTTACATGGTGTACGTGGGTTCATCTAATGATAATGGGTTAGATGACCAAAAAATGGTGTAACAACTGATACTCTTTGTCTGCAATATTAATGTTTCTGATCACGAAATCTGCGCTTTGAATGACTCTGAAGGGTTTGACAGAGTTTAACCCTACTTCTTTAATGGAGGTCATGTCGTAACAGCTTCCCAGGCCTTCCTCCATAATTCCAGCCTCTGAAAAATGATCCTTTCTGGTGTTCTCTGCTACTATAATTGAGACTGTGAATCATGGTGGTTTAACGCTGCTCGTATCCTGCAAAATACACAAAATCGTCAGGAAAAAAAATGCACGGGAAGGTGGATGCAGCGGGGATAGCGAGGATGACAGCGTAGCATGGTGAAATGGTGGAAAATGTAGTGTGATGGAGGAAAAATGCTTAGGTGAAGGTTGGCGGAATGCAGAAATTCGAATGCAAAACCTTTGAAATCGGCCATAGAATGGAATATATATATGGGATGGAAGAAAATGTGACAAAACTCGTGGACTGATGACGTGGCGGGACCGGTCAATGGCAGGCGTGCAAATGAATCTGGACCGTTCGATCTCAGGAGGAGATCGACGGTGCAAAACATATCGGAGGGCGATGGATTGGCGGGCCAGGGGTACGGATACCTTGGGTTAACTTCCGCGCATCTTCGGAGTGCGATGACCGTTGGATGAAGAGCCCCAGATCGGACATTTAATATGAATATTGCGTCGGGTCAAATGCCGAACAATAACGTGCGATGGGGGGGCGGTTTTGAAATAGTGACGGAGCCAGTGTCATACGCTGAGTGGAATCGCTCCGAAATGGAAAATACCACCCGCCCTTCAAAGGCGGTGCGATGGATACCACCGGTTTTTTAACAGTGTTTTTGGGCGCGGGGACCACAAAGCGGGTGAGCTACGAACCGTTGATTTATGGTTTGATCGGACGGTGGACAGGTGATCGGAGCAGTAAACGGGTTGGGCCACGGGCGCGACGTTGATTAATGAAGGTCGTCTGATCTGTACAAATCGACGGATAATACTGCGCCCGATATCCCCCTGCGGTGAGTGCTCTCCAGGCTACGGCTTGGTTTAGCGCCCAGGTTACGTGGAGAAAAATACTGAGGGGCTAGGGCCGAAAGGTGCCAAACCTTATATATTTCGAATCTAGGTTTTTGGCCCTTTTTAATGCAATTTTGAATTTATAGGAGGGGAACGATAGGCAAAAATTGATTTTTTAGGCCAAACAGAGGGGGTTTAAAGGGGATAGCTTGCCATAATTTAACAGAATTTGAAAGAATGCTGACACGATCAACAGAAATTATTTTGCACACAATTTAAAACAAAAAATGGAAGGCTTGAGATCGGAAATTTGAAAGCACTTCCTTCATCTTTTTAACAGCTCTGTTTTGACTTTTGTTTGAGCTGTTCCTCCTTTGTTCTCTGGTTCAGATTTTGAGTTAATTAGAACTAGATTTACATCTTTCTTGACTCAGAAAATGAAACAGATTTGAGTCATCTCTTTTTGGAAACTTAGGTTCAGATTTTGATCATGTTTGAACCTTTAATTTCTATCCTAAACTATCTACTAATAAGCCAAGATTAAACAGTTTGGCAAATCAATTTCACTATCCTATCAGCAGAAAATTTAAATCTAATTAGTCAAGATTAGACAGTTTGACTAACTAGAAGTGTGTTATTCAGGAGTGGCATTTTAGCTTGCACACTTTCATATTTGTTTCTCTTTTTGGGTATGGGGCTATACCTTTCTTGCTTTCACAATCTGCCCTCTTTTCTTTCTTTTCATTGTTTTTGTATTTTTTATTTTTACAACTTTGAATTCAATGGTGGATGAAATATTTATAGTGGAAAAAAGATAAAAGTGCTTTTGGAACATAACATGGATCAAGATAAGTAATGCTTAAGCATCCTGCCATTGACAGGACCCCCAAACAGTTTTGCTCCATTCAACTCCTGCAAGAAAAACGCATTGTGGCCAACAGCTGAATGAATAAAGTAAGGGCCAAGCCATAAGTTGTCAAATTTTCCATGCTTGCCCTTCTCTTCCCTCCTTGAGTCCCACTTTAAAACTTGGTCCCCAATTTTGAAATTGTTGGCCTTTGTTCTTCTGTCAAAAAGCTTTTTAATGCTGATCTGTTTCTACAATGCTTTGTTATAAACTTCCTCTCTGGTTTGCTGAAGATGGATGGTCTAATTTATTCTTCTGATCATGTCATTATCTTCAGTTTGAAACTCTTGAATCAACTTCATTACTGGTACACCAAGACTATTTGGAAAAATTGCATCAGTACCATACACAAGCTAGAAAGGTGACATACCAATAGATTTCTTCAAAGTCAATCTGTCAGCCCACAGTGCATGAACTAGCTTTGTGTGCCAAGACTTTTTGTTGTCTTCCAACAGTTTCTTGATTATGTTCACTAAACTTTTGTTTGAGGATTCTACAAGTCCATTACCTTGAGGGTAATAGGCCATGGAATGCCCCAATGTTATTTGATATTTGTGACAGAAATCAACCATCTTGTTTGATCTGAATGCTGCTGCATTATCAGTGATAATCTTGGTAGGACAGCCAAATCTGGAGAGAACGTTAGTCTCCATAATTTCATGATAACTGAATCATTGGCCTGCCTACAAGGTATGGCTTCTATCCACTTAGTGAAATAGTCAGTGGAAGTGAGAATCCATCTATGCTGGGCAGAAGATGGGGGATGGATTTCTCCTATGAAGTCAAGTCCCCAGTGTTGAAATGGGGCTTCAACAGTGATTGGATGCAAAGGTAGGGGTAGCAGTTTTCTTTTGCCTTCAAAAAGTTGACATTTATGGAAGAATATGATCATCTTATGCACATCATGGAAAAGAGTAGGCCAATAGAAACCACCCCTCAAAATTTTGTTGGTTGTTGTCTTCCAATATAAATGACCTCCACACTCTCCTTCATGGAACTGGTATCTAACCTTCTCTACATCAAACTCAGGAAAAAATTTAAGCAATACACCACTTGCATTTTTCCAATAAAGACATCTACCTATAATGCAATAGTTTACAGCTTTTAACTTTAGGAACCTTGCCTTTGTTTTTGTCAAACTAGGAGGTGTATTCAAATTAACCAAAACATAAACAATATCAGCATACCAAGAGGAATTCATAAAATGATCTTCAACTATAGGAGTTGAGAATTCTTCTTGGTCATCCAAAGCATTATGCATATTAATATCAAGGACTTTAAAATTTGATTCAGCCATTAATCTAGCTAGACCTTGGCCTTTGATGAGTTTAGTGGGTTTTATCTCTAAATCATATTCAAGGATAACAGCAATCCACTTACCTCTCTTACCATCTGGGTCCTGTGTTAGAATGTCTTTAACAACTGATTTTGGGACAAAGGCAACGATGTGTGAGTGAAGGATGTACACCCTGAAGTCTTTCAAAGCTTTCACCAAAGCAAAATCTTGCTTCTCCATAATGTTATACTTCAAAGGGGCATCCCTCAATGCCTTACTAAAGAATGCAATAGGCTACTCTTGTCCTTATGGATTTTTCTGCAAAAGGACAGTAGCTATGGTATGTTCTAATGCAAATGAAAAAATATAAAAATTCTTTGAAAAATCAGGACTTATAAGAACCGGTGTTTTGGTTAACGCTTTTTTCACCAGTTCAAAAGACTTCTTTGCTTCCAAGGTCCATTTTACCCCTTGCTCCTTCTTTAATGTGTTTGTGATATTCCTAAGGAGCTCAGCCAAGTTGGGGATGAATCTTCTCAAAAATTTAATCTTTCCAATGAAAGATTGCAACTCTTTGATGTTTCGAGGATGAGAGATTTGCAATATGGCCTCAATCCTCTTTGGATCTATCTTTATACCCTTCTCATAAATAATGTGCCCAAGAAGTTTACCTTCTTGGAGACCGAATAGTGTCTTTTTAGGGTTTAAAGATATTCCAAACTTTCTGCATTTCTAGAAAACTTTTCTTAAATGTTCTAAGTGCTCTTCATCTTTTTTTGAAAAAACAGTGACATCATCAAGGTATATAATGATGAAGAAGCCTAGTTCCTCCGAGAAAGCAATGTCCATGGCTCTTTGAAAAGTTTCTCCAGCACTCATTAGACCAAAGGGCATTTTCACATACATGAAAGTGCCCCATGGTGTAGTAAATGTTGTCTTTAATTGATCAGCAGGGTGAACTAAGATATGATTGTACCCTGAATAGCCATCCAGCAAAGAAATTCTTCTAGACCCTACCACCCTTTGTAAAATGTGATCCATCTTTGGTAAAGGGTAGTTTTCTTTTAAAGAGGCTCTGTTTAAGTCTCTAAAGTCTATACAAAGCCTGTTTTCTCCAGTTTTCTTCCTAACAGACACCAGATTAGACACCCACTCAGAATATCTAATAGGGACAATAATACCAGCATCGTACATTTTCATGATCTCCTTCTGCATCAAAAGGAGTTGAACAGGGTTTATTCTGTGCAATTTCTGTTTGAATGGTTTTTCGTTTTCTTTGAGGGGAATTTTATGCTGTATTATTTCAGTTTCATAGGACTAAAGATCTTCGTAACTCCACGCAAAAACATCAGAAAACCCTTTAAACAGCTCTATGTATTTAAGTTTAATGTGAGCTGGTAAATTTTTAGACAGTTTTATCATTCTCGGTTTAATTTCACTGCCTATATTGCACTCTTCCACTTCAGTCTCTACAGGTTCCAGTTTTAGTTTATTTGCCACATCGTTAAAATCGAACAACTCTTCTAAAGGGGCTAGACTGCTTGGCAAACTTTCATCTTTAGAGTGCAGAGTTTCTAACTCATCTGTTTCGAACTCTGCATCCAATTCCGTTTTTTTTTTAGTTTGCTTGACAGCAGGTTAATATTAACGGGTTCAGGAGACGGTTCTTCTTCACCAAGGAAATTTTCTTCACTGCAGTCTGTATCATAATCTGAGTCCGAACTGTGTAGTTCAAATTCATTTCTGAATTGCATGAATTATTCTATTTGTTTATCATTGTCAAACACCTGCCAATACTTTTCATTATCAGGTATATCTGGTCTAAATTTTATCTCAGTTGGGCAGTCTTTGGTTTCATATGGCGTCAAGCATGCCCTAGCTGCAAAGGCTAAATTGTGGGCTGCAATATTTCTTTTTCTTGGGACAAAAAACAGTTTGGACTCCTCAAAGGTTTTCAAAAGGTCCATGACATCGTTTCGGTATGCTCTAAGTCTGGGACGATTTGCATTATATTCCCCATTGACTTGCCTAATGAATAACTCTGAATCCCCATACACATTAATTCTTCTGGCTCCTAACTTTTTCAATAAATGTAAGCCTAAGAGAAGGGATTCATATTCTGCTATGTTATTGGAACACTGAAAATTTAATCTACATGAAATGCTTTTTGTGTGGTTATTTTCAATGTTGGAAATCCAGACACCCGCACCAGCATTAGTTCTAGTCCAGGATCCATCAAAATACATACTCCACAGAGGACTAGTTTCAATTTCATCGGTTTGGTGAACGTCCTCTTCAACTACTGTGCTTTCCAATTGTTCTTGAGTATCGGCACTCAGTTGAATTTGTTTAATTTCCTTAGATATATTATTGGGTTGAGGACCACTTTCTTGACTCTCAATGTTTAAAATTAAAGGATGCATGACTTGTAGTTTAAGACCTTTGTTTAGTTTGCTAATGCTTAATGGTTCAGCAAACTGTTTTAACATTTCTGTGGTGTTCGCCTCTTCCTGCCTATCGGCCATTAATCCTATTAAAGTGACTTGTTCACCAAGTTTTTCCTCATTAAACATGATAAAATAATCAAGGCCTGTATTTACAGAATACATAGGAGAGTTTTGTGGTCTGTCTTGACTTGTAACTATGTATTTCACATATGGGACTTCCTGTAAAGTCTTCTATTCTGATTGAAAATAGGGATAGTCACATAAGTCATGTCCATTTGCATAGTCCCCTGTAACTTAGCCCCCCAAGATCTTGATAGTAACATTCCATACTTTGGGGGCACATTAGCCACAACAATATCCATGACTAAACATTTGGCTGGAATTTGGGCTAAGTTAACACAGAGTTCTTTGATTAATCCTAAACATTTTACTCTGCTGGAATCAAAGGAGTAAAGGTCTTTGTAAGGTCTGGTGATTTCTAAACCCAGGCTTTCCATTACAACTTTTGGCATTAAATTATGAGAAGCCTCGGAATCATGCATAGCGTTGTGCAAAATTTTGTCATGAACGTTTAAAATTACATAAAAGGGAGGAACAGGTCCCTCTTGATATCTACCTTCAATCCTAGGACCAAAAATCAGCCCTGGTTGGTCATCATTAAGATTGATTGTGTCCTCATTTTCTTCAATGTTTAAATCCTTCAAAATTTGGGTTCTATATACATGTTGGGCAGCTAACTCAGTCAAGGGAACAAAAATTTTGATCTTTGAAATTTCCTGCTCTAGGCTGAAAGGAATTTGACTCTTTAAAGTGTTGGTTTCAGCCTTATTAGCTATCATTCTATCAGCAATATCAGCTTGCTGATTTGTTTTATTTACACTTGACAAAATTGTTTTCACAGTACTAGCTGAAGTGTTAGTACTACTAATGTCTGCACTCCGTTTTTCTTTGTTTTGAGTGTCTTTCTCTTGATCATTACCAGAATTTACAGCCATTGTTTTGTCCTTTTGTTTGACAACTTTAGGTTTGGTTGTAGTGTTGTTTTGTGAATATTTTTCAGAGGTTTTGTTGTTGGGGGTTTGTTGACTAGTTTTGCTTCTAAGGTCATATTCCCTTTGAGACTCTATGATGACATTTTCCATGTCTTGATAATAATTTTCATCATCATCTCTTCTATCATCATAAGGTGTGTATAGACCTTGTTTTTTGTCGCAATGAATCTCAAAGTCATCATTTTCCACCCCAAACATGTTGACATCATCTTCCTCTGTTATCTCATCCGCTTCCTCAACCTCACTTACATAGTTTTGATGAAAGGGTGGGGTGATCTATTGATCATCTTCCCTAGGTATGTTTGGAGGTTGGTTCCTTCTAAAATTCTGATTTTGGTTCTGATTTCTATTTTGAGGAGCATTTTGTTTTTGGCTTGCTTGTGCTCTCTTAATTATGCTCATTTATTTAATCATTTCTTCCATCATTTTCTCCATTTTTGAGTTGGAAGTAGAGGGTGTAGATTCCTCTCTAAAGGACTCTCTCTTTTCATTTTTCATTCTTGCTTTCTTTTCCATTAAGTTGACCTCCACAGAAAGAGCGCCTCTTTGCATATCTTCAAGAGTTGCAAAGTCTCTCTCTATCAGCTGATAGGCCATCTCAGGGTCAAACCCTTCAAGAAACTTGTTTAAATCTGAGCCTTGTGGAGGTTTTAGTTCTGGGGAAAGTGCATTATACACACTGATAAATCTGGTGCAATAAGCTTGCACACTTTCCCCAGTGTTTCTATGGAGGTTCTTGTAATCATAAAGGACTTGGAGAGGATTCTTATTTACTTCCCATTTGTTTAAGAATGTTTGATGGAAGGCTTGGAGATCATTAATACTATGGGGGGTTAAACCTTTAAACCATTTTCTTACTTCTCCCCCTAAGCTCGAGCAGGCTGACCTAAGCTATTTAATCATCAACAATTTATCATTAAAGTAGTCATTCATCTTATTCATTACTGTTGTGATGCAAATGGGAATACAGAATCATATAATGGAATTTAACGATAGTCCTCAGGAAGATTGATCAAGGCAGAAGGACTAAGGGAGCATACCATGTTGCCATGATATGTGGTGGGGGTGGATTTACAAGAGGTGGATTAACAAGAGGGAAAGTGGGCTGAAGTGGAGTGATTTGAACAGTGGATGTAGGGTGAGAAAAAGTGGATGGACCAGGAATATATTGTTGAGTTGATCTTGGATGAGAAACACCTAAATTGTGAAGGAAATGCAAATCAGGAGGTGTTGTTTCTCTACTGCCAGGATGTTCACTTGTTTCAGGAGATGAAAGTGAAGACTCAGAATCTAACTGATCTAAATCACCAAGAGACCTAGTTCTAAAGGGATTTACTAAGTCAGCTTGTGATTGTTGTAGAGCCGAAATATTTTCAGGGACTGAATTAGCTCTCAAAGGTGATCTGAAAAAAGTTGATAATTTATTTCTAGGAGACTTCCTAAGGATACTTTCTGGGTTATCAACTATGTCAGGTGGGTTAGGGTCAGGATGGGCTCTAGTGTGAATCTTTCTAAGAGCCACTATGCTATGTTTTTTAGACCCAAATAAACAAGAAAAGTTCAACTAGGTATGACAATATTTAAGAGGTTAACTAATCTGTTTACCAAAATTTCAATCCTATAGTCCTCTAACTGAGTGTGACTAATGTTAGAATGTTGAGCATTCTTCCCAGTGGAGTCCTAAGGTCTGCCAAGGATTTTGGAGTCGCCAAGTGGAAGTTTTTAGCTCCTAAGGAGGTAAAAGGTTTTATGGTCCACCACCATGTTTATCGAATACCAATCTAAAATATTTTTGGTGTTTTCTGAGTTATTTTTCAGTTGTGTGGTTTCTAAGAATGTCCTGAATCTGTTTCAAAACTTACCTATGGTTATGAGACAAAGAGAGTCTACTATTATGGCTAAGCCAGCTGATCTTTCAAGGTTAGATAAAGTCTTAAGAGAATCCTAGGGTTGACCTAGTTTGTCACAGATTCAAACAAGTTTCATCATGATTACCAGTTCTTGGTAGTGCTTGAAAAAGGCTGCTTTTTACTCTTAAAGTTTTATAAAAATGAAATTTATTCTGGGTTCGTTCCCCAGCGGAGTCGCCAGAAATGTTAGCTCCCTGTAATCAGCAAGATTGGCAAAGTCCGATCTCAAGGAGAAACATCGTTTCAACCACTTTTGGATTCTAGGATCTAGCCCTCCTGAATCTAGAGAGGGATCTCTCCAATAAGTGCAAATATGAATTTGTCTTTGAATTTTTGGGTAATGATATTAGGCTAGTTATGAAGGCCAAGGGTTTTTTTGTTTTTTTGGATGGTTGAGCATGATTACTGTTTGAGGTGGAAAGTCCCAATTGCAAAGAGTTTCAAAGGTGAGAAGTTGCAAGTAATGATAGTAAGCTTCGACCAAAAACATAGATAATTGCAGGTTTTAGTCCATTGGGCTATGGAGTCATAATAGGGTTTAATTGGAACAGCAAGAGGCAAGAGTGGTCCATGGGGAAAGTCATCTATGTCTAAGGATCTCTTTGAAGTTTGATTTATGGAATGAAATGATACAATAAGAAGGAGAAATTAACAGATGTAGAACAAAGAGCAGCCCAGGATCTGGTAAGTACTTCTAAACTAGCTAGCCTTTGACATAAACTCAAGAAAAACATAAAAGTAAACTAGGATCTGGTAAGAACTTTTAAACTAGCCAGCCTTTGATACACTTTCAATAGAAAACACTTTAAAACAAAGGGAAACTTGAAGGCAAAACGTGGAGTAGAAACTAGCGGGCTGGGCTCACCACAAATCCTCTCCGAGCTCTGCTTTACTTGGTTACTTTCAAGACAAACACAAAGATAACACAGAATGGCCTACGATTTGGTAAGTACTTTTAAACTAGCCAACTTTTAACACATTCCAAGGGAAACATTCAAATAGTTGTGGAGATAAAACCGGGACTAGGGCTCACCATATCTTCCTCAGTTCATCTTCACTAAACATATACTGAAAATAACATTTAAGAATAAAATTCAGCTAAGACAATAAGACGAGGGAACGCCAACATTCCTATGCTTGAACATAATTAAATCATTCCTAAATAACACTGTTTAAAAGAAAACATTCAGATAAAGATTTTCATTCAGAGAAGGTTACTGATGTACAGTAGGTCCTAACCCTATGCATGCTGTTATTTATAAGAGAAAATGCAACACAGCGAAAACAAAAACAAAATGACAAGTTACAATGAGGAAAACATCACCATCAACATAGACCAGGATCCCATAAATCAGCTTGTATTGATGCTCCAAACCAGTTACAGCTTAACTCCAGTGCTTTATTTTAGCAACCATCTACACATCTCAGCCTAACCTATCTACCACTAGCAGAGCTCCAAGAGCCAGTGAACACCATTTACAATCAGAAATTTAAGCTCAAGTGTATATCAAAGTTCTGCAACCAACCCCTCACTCATTTTCTGCAGAAGTATATATAGAAGAATGAGGAGGTGAGATCTGATAAAAGATCTCCAATTACAATTAATACAGACTTAATGGCTTCTTGGCCTTTGAGAGGCTCAATGAAGAAAATTACATGGGTGCGCTCCGTATTAAACGTTTTACATAAAGTTTAAGCTCGGTGGGAGCTTTTGTTGACCTTTGAGGCTCTGTGTGGCGTTAAAGTAACTCTGCAAATGTTTGTCATTAATCTCCTTGGCAGAGTTTCCTCTTTGGCTGCGTTTTGAGACAAATATCTGATCCTGATCAATAAATTCGGCCTCTGATTGAATACTTTGAGGTACAGGTGGCATTCTAGTGGCTGGGAGGAATCAATTTGCCTCAGATGTGGCGGTGGAAGCGCTCATGTTGATAAAACCCTTAAGATCTTCTTTAAACTGTGTTTTAAATCAGGGATTAGGCTTTTGATAAACATTCTTAGCCGTGATCCCCGGAAATATGTCTTCCATCCTCTGTCCTGGTTCATTTTGATCTTCGTCACTGATACTCTCTGACTGTGCCCGATTCATGGTTTTTCTGATATACAGGGCTGCGCAGGGTTATGTGGCATCAATTCTTCATGAAAGATTGATGAAAACGTGTTTTTAACACCCTATGATGATTTTATTTGGTGAATCGAAGGCAGGATTATCGTCATCCTCTGCCTTCGAATTTTCTTCAAAAATGGCGAGAAAACCATTTAAACCCTGCAAAATACAAACAAATTTTAAAAAATCCTGCATATATAGGTTTATTGTTGTGGAGGACGTGTGGGGGAAGCGTGGCCATTGGATGGCATCATCCAACGGCCAGGATTGATCGGGAGAAGTGATAGAGAAGGCGGAAGATTTGTTTAAATCAGAGCCATCGATCGCGTAGAGATCGACGGTCGGGAGCGGAAATGGAGAGTCAAAGCGGAAAATGTTTGACCGGGTGATGAATTAGGGCGATGGAATATGGGCCGTCGATCTGCAGATCAGATCGACCACGGAGATCTATTGAATGCCGCGTCGTAGCTTGGTTAACTTTCGGGCATCTTCGGTGAGCGATAGCCGTCGGATAGCCCGCCCCAGATCAGACGGTGTACAGCGATATCGCGCGGGGTCCACATCCGAACGTTAACGCGCAATGGACGGCGGTTTTATGAACAGTGCCCAGGACGCGTGTTAGCCAGCGTATGGAATCACTGCCGATCGAAAAAAAACCCCCTCGCCCCAAAGGCGATGCGATAGATACCACGCGGTTTTTGGACAGTTGAGTGGAATGCGGGGACCACCGGGGAGACGGACTCCGCTCCGTCGATCTGCAGATCAGATCGACGATGGGGGTTGACTGATATTTTACACTGGCGGAAAGTTCACAATATAATAAAAAATCAGAAAATTAATATAAACAGAGGTTTTTATTAATTTATAATGTGGCTTGGCACCCGAATGCGGGGCCTTTGCGCGCATGGAGGATAATATGACCGGGGTTTATGGAGGAATGGGCTTAAGACTTAGCCCGAGGGGGCTTAATTCCACACCATAAAAAATGTGATTTTAATGGTTTTCGAATGATTTTCAAAGGGTTAGAGGGGTTCCGATAAGGCAAAGAAGGAGTTTTCAACCTTGTCAAGGGGATTCTGAAGAAGGGGAAAAAGGGAAAAGTATGAAAATGAGGCTTTTCATGGGAAATGGAGGGATAAAAACTGAGGTTAGTTTTGGCAAAAGGGGAAAAGGAAAAAGGTGTTTGTAGCAGTATTCTTCCTTAGGAATCAGCAGGATCTTTGTAGGGGAAAAAAAGGCACAGTGGTGAATATGGGGACAGAGGCAGGAGGCCTTCAAGAGTCTTCAAGAGCCAACACTTTTTAGTAATAAAATTTGTTCCTTGACAGCTCAAAAAGTCTTAGCCACCTTTTGATATAACAAATTTTATAGGTGGCTAACAGGCCTCATCATTGCCATGAGATCTGCATGTAATATCACTCCTTATAGGAGCCATGGCCTGCATACACATGGTAAGAGAATGTGCCAAATCAGAAAAATAAACATGCTCTATAATATCAGATTCTTTACCATTCAAGTCTTTCATACTCATGGGGTTGTGCATGGGTATTTCTCCTCCTCCAAAAGTAGGAAGAGGTGGCTGGAATGACTCTTGCATAGAGTCCCTTGGCTGCTCCAACTCCTCATAACCGATGCACTCTTGCAAGTGCTGATGTAGCTTCTCCCAATCAAAGGAGTGGTGCATGGAAATACTTTCTCCTTCCAAAGAAGAAAGAGTGAGCTGATTCAAATCTTTCAAAGATTCATGTGGCTGCTCCATTTTTGCATGTTTCATGCATCTTTGGCAATGATTATGTAGCTCTTATTCAAGGCCCCCACAACAATAGCTCTTCAAGTTGATCTTGTTGAGCCTCATAGAAAAGGGTTGGCTGAAATAAAACTCCTTCTTTTTTACCTCCTTTATGCCAAAGGTGTCATGTGGAAAGTTGCCCTTCAGCAATGTGTTGGCTATGCATAAGGGCCCTTCTACTATGTGGTAGTAAATAGCAACATATATCAGTTGTACATGATCAAAATAAGTAGACATGGTGCCATACTTTCCTTCTAAAACATCATGATGAGTATGGAGAAATTTCAGCCCATGCTCTCTCAACAATAGCCATAGCAACAAGACCCTTGCCTCATCCTTGCATTATCAAAATGTAGATCATGAAGCAATAGAATAATGATAGACATGTGAGATGCCTCATCAACATAGTGCAAATCAGCTCCCTCATATACCATGGGGAAGTCATCCTCCCTCCCAAGACAATGTTCATTCATGAAATATATCTCAAACATAAATACATGTGCGCACATGAGACATACCTCAAACAAAATAAAATGTATGGACATAGGATTCAACGTGTAATGTCAAACCTCTCTTCTTAATGGCCACAACACCCATGCCTTCTTCTTATGCATCCCTAATTGAAGCTTAAGGCATGAGATAAGGAAGTATAAATTTTTGGGTAGTGACCATACTCACCCAAAAGAAACCAGTGCAGCCATGCTTCTTGCTGGCCTGCATCATAGATTTGCAAGTGGCTCACAAGCCTCTTGCTTTCTACCCATCCTTCTTCATCCAAGTAGGGCTGCCCCCAACTATTCTTTCCATTGGTATCTTCCGAATGAGGACTACCAAATTCCCCAAGCAAGCTTTCCCCTTTACACCTCATGGGAAGTTGAGATGTAAACCTTTGGAGATCTTCGTGGGAAGACCTCTCACCAGTCCATCCATTGGATCCAAAAGAATCCAAGTGTATAGAGAAAAAAACATTATGAGGAGGTGACACATTCCGCATGATACCTCCCAACACCTTGCACCTCCACACCTCCTGCTGCATGTTGCTTACTAAGGGTGCCAAACCATAGTGGCACAGCGTTGTGCAGGATTGTTTCTCCTCATCAGTGAGGTGTTCCTTGGGAGCCTTTGAAGAACCTTGCATGTCTATAAGAGTCTCTCCCTCCCATGTGTTGGCTGGTCCAACTGCTGCTATAGATAGTTGTTCCCTCATGGGGAGGACAACGCTGGTACAAGGTTCTTCAAATGGAGAAGAGGACTCCTTCTCCCACCTTTCACTGTCTTTAGGAAAGCAGGAAGTGCATGCATCTCCTTCTTCCCCTTGAAACCCTCTTGGGGCTTCATTGCATCTCCCTCCTTCCATCGGTTGAACCTCCTTGGAGAGGCTCTTCTTTGTTCTGAAAATGGATGAGAGTAATCTCATCCTCTCCATCTTATGTTCTGTGCTTTCTGCTTCCTGCTTCTTCTCAGTGCATCTCTAATAGCTTGATCTCACAGGATGAGCCAGAGATCATGCTCTGATACCACTGTAATGTTCCCTTTTTGAAATCATTCAAGAAATCCTATGGTCTATTCTAGAGATAGACTGGTAGGGCATTTACTGGTTGTATCACCTCTAAAGAGAGGGTGAAAACCAGAGGCTACCTGGCCCGTTCCAGACTTTGTCTATAGAGAATAGGTAAAACAAAACACTTAGGCTTTCTCACTCTCCTTTCGAGATTATTGCCCTTGGGATCCTTAGATCAGAAGATCTAATATTAGGACCTAGAAGAGGAGCAAAAACCAAATAAGTTGTGAGTGATGAAAATCCCAGATCAAGAAAATCCACAAGGGGCTTAGTTAGAACGATGTATAAGAAAATCAGTGTAGAAATGGTGCAGATCAGGGCTGGGTTCCCTTAGCTTAGGCTGTTTGAGACTTATTGATCGAATTCCAGAAAAAACAGATCAGCTGAAAGACATTAAGCAGATCTCCCACGAATAAGACTAGCTAGAAATCAACCAAAGGGAAGGGCTGCAATAACTTAAAAAACTATATTGGAGTATCAGTGAGCTAAAAACTCTAAAATTGGTTTGGAAACACTTCAGCAGAAATTATATATACATCAGCAAGAAACAAGATGAATTCTCTTCACAAGGGGTGGGGAAAAGCAGTGATTTTGACCCAAAAATGCATATATTCAAATATCTACATAAAAAAAGTGGAATGTGACGGTTGTATATGTTAGCTCAGGTCATGAGGGACCTATTCTCCAAATTTGGGCTCAAACAAATAATCCTAACTCAGTTAAACAGTTTCTCCTTCTCAGACTAGGCTTAAAAACCCTGATTCCCCATGACTTACTTACTGCAGAATTTTACTGAAAAATGAGAGCGTACTTGGCTGAATATTTTAGCTGCTATAGGGTCTGAAAATTGATAAATCAGATCAGATACATTGCCCATACAATTTACATGAAAAGACAGAGAATTTAATGAAGAAATCCCTTGGGAAAGGGCTACAACAATGTATTGAACTGCAACAAGGGGATACAGCATTATTTTTAGGATGTCCCAACTGCTGAACATTAAAACACAGATCTATGGAGAATATATGGATAAAAAATTATATCTATTATAGATATGGAAGCTATATAGTTTCCTTAACAAGATCCCATTGGATTTACAGCAAAATAATGCATAATAAACTGTAGATCTGAATTACAAGTTGCAGTATTGCGGAATACACAGAAATTTCTGAAGATAATATTTATTAATGAAATGATCAAATCTATGGAGACATGTATCAGCAATCTAATCCACGGATCACCAAGTGAAAGGCAAGCCCAACACCAAGAGATCTTCCTCCAGTCTGATATCAAACTATAGAACAGGAAACCCTCTTCAAAATAACGTAGTATGGAGATGGAAACTACACTGTGGCTTAGATCCACTGAATAAAATACAAGGAAATGCAGATCTGAAACAAAAAGTGGAGAAACACTCTCCTTGGAGGTTAAAGAACACACTCCAAGAGCATAGGCACTCAATACAAGCTAGATCTAAGCAAATCTAGAACACCACTTGCTGCAAAACCCTCAATGGTCCAGCGTTGCTCATGAAAATGAAGCTTGGTCTCCAACCAAATAGTGGCTCACTTCAGCAAAGAACTCCTCCAAACAGGAATTCCAATCACAATCCTCCACTAAACAGTAGAGAATGGTATTTGTCTAAGCAGAAAAATACTTTAGAAATATGATCTATCAACAACCTCTTCATGTTGCTCTCCTCCTTCTTTTATAAGTTGAGAAAGCCCTTGCAAACCCTAAACCACTTTGATGAGTTAGCCCTCTTCACATTAGAGGCTCCCTTCTAGAATTTCACAGTCCCTTTTGGAGATATAATGAACCTAGACAGCGCAGTTGACTTAGTCAAGGTGGACCCAATCTTTGGATCAAACCTCTTTCACACCTGCAAGTGTTTATTTACATAGCCCTGATTTGTCTTTGTTCACATGGGCATTGATTTATTCAGACTTCTTAGGATTTTTACATGTCCTCCTTTATTCATTTATTCATAAAACATAAATTAAATCAAAATCGAATGTCTCCTCTTAGCTAAGGCTAAGTAGGAACATTACAACTATGCTTGTAAATGCAATGGTTTGCAGCTAAGAGGAGAAAGAGCTAAGGTGGCTTATGAAAGGCTTGAACTCATGAGTGCAAGGCTGAAGGTGTCTAGGTGGTTCTGGCAGGTCTGGATGAGGTGGATGGTGATTTATGGGCTTAAGGAGGGGCCCACTGGTGGTGTTGCAAGTGTTTCTACAGGGTTCCTGTAGTGCTACAGGAAACATCCTGAGGGAAATCCAAGGCAAAAAATGGGTGATATAAGCATAGGGAAGGTGGAGATAAGGTGTGTTTGGATGAGTGGAAGGCGGCAAACCCCTTGGCCAAGCTCAAAAACTCTTGAGAATCATGTCTTGCACCTCTAGGTTTTTCTCATAGTTGATGGCGATTTGATGAAAAAAAGTTTGATGAAAGGTGAGAAATGAAACTGAAGGTGTTGCTGAAATCCTCCTTTGTTGTGCTACTTGAATCTGCAAGAAAACTACATGTTCATGCAACAAATATTTACAAATTCATGATGAAAGAAATGGATGTTAGGATATTCCGACATATAGGAAATAGTTAAGAATAACTTAGTCTAGTGTAGAGTTAGGTAAAGTGTGTTTCTTTACCATGTACATTTGTAACTTATAATCCGACGGTCATGATTTGTAGTGACCCAACAGTTATCTCTTACCTCGGTATTAACGACACTTGATCTGTGGCTTAACACCCGATTGGTCCATGATCTCTATTTAAAGAGCATGGAGGGTCATTTGTTCGTTAACCGTTTATGAGAGAAACATATGTAACTTTTCTTTCTATATTAATAAATTTCTTAAAGAGGCCGCGTTGGCTAAGGCCGTGCATTGTTTCCCTCTTTGTGGGTTTTAACCACATGATTATATGTAACACCCCTAGTTTTATGTTTTCAAGTTAGACATTTGAACTTCAGTCCAAAGGGGAGTGGACCCCAATGGATAATTATTGTGTGGATGTAATTAATTATTTAATTATGAAAAATAAATAAAATATTTCTTTGTATTATGACCAAATGATATTTTTGAGATCACTTGCCTAATCCATGAGGTATGGAAAGAGGCTAAGACTTTCTCCAAAAATCTTGCAAAAAGCCCTGAAAGAATTTATTTCTAATTTAGATTTTTGAGGAAAAATCTAAATTTTCCCAACGATGTGGAAAGTAGTTGGGAAGAGGTAAAAAGCTGGAAAAGAAGAAAGTAGCTTTAAAGTCCCTAAATAAGGGAATCCTAGGCAAACAGGAATAAAAGCATCCTGTAATTCTGGACGCAGAATTAGAAACATGCTTTGGGGAGAGCATAAGCTTAAATAAGCTATTCTAGAACATATTGAGGTTGTTCTGTTCTGGAGAGGGATCTCAGCTCGGGGTGAGTTCTGGAGACAAAGGAACTCTAAGGTTGGGAGGACTGGTCATCACAAAAGTGGTAGGCACACCTAATCTATAAATCCTAGCATAGTGATTTTGTTGTGAAATATTTAGTGGATAACTTATTATTTAGTTATTAAGTATCTATTGTAGTTATATGAGTCCTTACTTTTAATAGATTTAATTGAGAATATACTCTTTTCAAATTTGTATAGTAGTAGGATAAATATCTTGAGAAATATCCATCCGAATCTCTAAACCAATACTGGTTTAAATCGGAAGATATTTTATTCCCAAGGACTATGCAAATGTATAAATTTTAAATTGCTTCTATACCACGGAAAGTATAATGTTAACTGTTGTGCTAGTATTATTAGAAAAAGGAGAAATCCATTGAGTTGGAGACTTAGATCTAACTTCTGTTATAAAATATGGAATATAAATTTATTTCAAATGTCCATTGTATTGAACAAAGACAACCTTACTATGTATGTATGGTACAGAAAATTTCAACTATATCTTTCTACCATGCTGGAATGTAATGGAAATTATAACATAATTTATAACTTGAAATTCAGAAAATACATGTAAGTCTCATGTAATGGAAAGTGTATAGTATGCATTCAATTACATGCATAGTTAAAAAAAACAAAAAAACAAATTTCAGAGGTCATTAAAGCTGAACCATATGCCTATGTATAAGACTGGGGGCATAGAAACAAATATAAACCAAGATAATTCACTTTGAGCAGTATGTATCTAACCATTACCATGATATTCATTCATTGTCTAATGATACAGAGAATTATTTTGGTATAATCTGGTTGATTATATTGACCAGAAATGAGAGAAATAAAATTATAAAAAAAACAACTTTTACACAATACTATATATCATAATTTAAAATAAGAAGACAGCAAGTTCAAATGCTATACTAGTTCTATAAATTATCTTAAAACATGCAGAAAGATTTTATTGAGCAAAATCTGTCATTATTCTGATATAGTGAATAAAGAAATTTAAAGACTTATAAAAAAAAATTTGATAACGGCTATTTATACATATATATATTGGAAGCCTGTAATAAATAAGTAAGTATAGATATAATTACAGAATTAAATAAATAAAAAAGTCGTTAGGAAGTCCAGTACTTCCAGAATAACACAGGTATATGTATAGTCTTTGAATCTGAGTAAAATAAAAAGCTATTATGTCGAGTATCCATTGTCCGGATCGCAATGGGATTCAAAGTATATTATACAAAAAAAAAAAAAATGTGGTTCAAAATTCAAGCATAAATTCTGAGACCACATATAGACTCAGTCCGGAGGAAAAATCTTTTGAGTCAAGCCAGATGAACGAAATAACCAACCTAGAACAGTAGCGAAAGAGTTGTTAAAACCTTAAATAGAAATGAACTATGTGTTAAGTGGAACCTCGACGAAACCCCAATTAACAATTCGTTACCTGTAAATGCCAACATATGAAATAGAGTTAGTCTCGTAAATTCTCAAACATTTCGTTAACATGAAAATGTTAAACAATGATACCCAAAATCGAAATGGGTACCTGAGCGTAACATTATCTTTCTCGAGCAAAACAAAGAGAAATTTGTGAAGGATGAACCCGCATTATATGTATGAAGAAATACAATATTCAAGTTAAACCAGTAGTGATTGTAAACCTTAAGGAGTTAAATCCTCGTATTCCTTACCAAGTATGGGAGGGTCGAACCATCCAAAGCGTACTGGAAATTCCATACGAACCGGGGAGAGATATACCCTATATTTAAAAATTTGCAAACGAAATTTTAATTCGAATGGAGAATACAGAGAACAAAAACGATTTTCTATTGGTAATGATATCAGAAGTTTCTCAGAAACCGGTGGCAAGAAATGTCGATAAAACCCTCCGCAAGAAGAACTAATTCATAATTATAATTAAAACAAATTTACAACAGACGAGGACCATTCTTATGTAGAAAAATCACAACCATCGAGGTTAATAATTTCCTCAAGAACTAGATGAGCTCACGGATATCACAGAGCCGAGGTAACTAAAGGCGAGAGAAGATAATAAACAACAAGGAATACGTGAGGGAGATAGCTCGAAAATCCTCATTGAAACCCTTAATGAATATATGGTTAACTTGATAGCAAACGATACCCATTCATACCTGGTAAATTCTGGATGGAAGACGTCAAGAAAGTCTGGATAGAACACTAGAATCCTCGAGCTTGGAAGTTAAGGCTACGCCCTGATGCAATAAAACATAACGCAGAAATGACCGAGTAAAAATAAATGCAACACAGGATAGACGAATTAAATAGGAGCGACCGGGTACGAACCCTAATTCAAACAGAAGCATCGCTACCCTACATCTGTCAATAGATCTATAACCAGGGTGCAAACGATGAAATTCCTCGGGATTAATACAACATAGCCGACGTAAAAATCTGAAGAAATCCCCTATTAAATTCAATGGTACCTCTATTGCGTATAAGCCAATATAAAATATATAAAGAGCTGGTACTAAATCTATGTGGAATCAACGTATGAAAGTGGTGGTACCATTTTATGGTTTAATGCATAGGTTTGAAATTAAGACGAAATGACAAGACGTGAATTGAGGTTACTAATATGAGCCAACCTCATAAATTCCAGTATCCAACATTAATACAAACCTACCATCTGGCAATGCGCGATATATAACGATAATGAAACTATATAGTAAGGTTAATATCAATAACAAGCATATGAGAGATATGAAATCATAATGAAAATTATGATCAAGTTAATGTAAACATACATGGCGAATAACTTTACATCATATAGCGCGGGATTGTAAGGTAGTGTATCAGTTATTAACATGCCCAGATAGATTCAATACATACGAAAAGGTAATTGTATGTAAAGACTTAATAAGGATTATAAAGTTAGTTGAATAGTAGGTGGAGGCATCCTATATATATATTTATAAAAGTGTCACCAGATCCTAGGAGCAAATTATAAGGGGTATGAAAAATCATTACATAAAGAGTTATACAAAAATAGTTTTCAAGTTATATATGTATATATATATATGAAAGTTACCTCTTATGAATAGGGGTAAATAAATTTACTAATCTGACTTCAATTGTTGAAGGTAGTTAGATTACACTGCGACCATTGTATAAGTCAGAAGTAAATTAGTGACTGATATAGAAAGAAAAAAAATTGTGGTATAAAGAGGGGACGTTACAAATGGTATCAGAGCTCATGTTAGAAAAAACTAGGCTGTTGTTGTGCCCACTGTATAATTTTTTTTTTTTTGAGAAAAGTTTTTTTGTACTGATGTTGTTTTGTTTAGTGTACAGTGGTACTGGAACTGAAAAGTAAATGGCTGAAGGAGATGAAATTTATGTTGATCTGGGTGATGGAGATAACACGCCAGATCCCAACGCTCCCTTGGTGGCTATGTTGCACAAGTTGCAATGGGATATGGCTGAGCTAAGAAGCCAAAATGACAGGCTGTCATTAGCCAGTGAGGAGTAGGAAAAGCTGATAAGAGAACTGACCTCGCGGAACAGCCAAGAAGTTGAAGGTTCCGGAAAGAGGAAGAAAGGAAAGTTCTCAGATGATTCTGAGGAAGATGACACTACTAGACATCATTCTAAACAGAAGAAGGAATTACATGGTGAATTCCGAAAAATTAAACCTCCCTCCTACGATGGGGAGAAGGAGGAAGATGTTGAGGCATGGTTGTTGAATATGATTAAGTATTTTTAGTTCTATGAATATGAAAGCAATCTGAAGGCGAGATTAGCTATCTACCAGTTGCAGGGTAAGGCTACCTTGTGGTGGGAGGAGACAAAAATGGTGCATGCCATTGATGAAAAAACAATGACTTGGGAAGATTTCCAAGTCAAGTTTAAAAACCGCTATTTGAATGAACGCTATTATGATGATAAAGAAAGGAGTTCCATGAACTCAGATTGGGATAGCTCACCATAGATGACTTTTTCACCAAGTTCAAAAATCTGTTGAGGTATGTTCCTTATATTCGTGAAGAGAAGGCAAAGGTACAAAGGTTTTTGAATTTTTTTCCTGTTGTGCATAAGGAGAAAATAGAGTTCGATAATCCAAAAACTATGGACGAAGCGGTGAGGAAAGCTAGATTATGCTACCAGCAGTTTAAAGGAAAGAGTGAACATGGAAAAAGCTGGGTAAACAAGGGTGAATTCAAAGGAAAGAAATAGAAACCAGCTTACTTGAAGAACTTTGGTAGGGATCATCAGCAGAAAAAATTTAACAAACCAAAGGAAAGTCAAACTGCTCAGTCCCATGTTGGTTCAAAACAAATAGATGGGGATAATAAGAAGGAAGGAACAGTTAAAATGTGGGAGCCTTTGAAATGTTGGGGTTGTGGAGAACCTCATCTGTTGAGGGATTTTCCACACAGAAATATTCAGATGATTCTGAGAGATAGAGAAGCTACCACATTGAAAGATATAGCAAGGAACATACCCACTATCAGTGCAGCCTTGGAGAGTCGACAAGCAGAACACCAGGCTACTATGGTCGAGATGGAAGGTAATATTGATGATCAATATGTTACAGTTTTAATTGATCCAGGTGCTTTTTTGAGTTACATTAGTCCACAAGTTGTAGAGAAATGTAATCTCAAAACTGAAAAATTTCAACAATCTTGGTTGGTCCAGTTAACCACTGGCACCAAACGAAAAGTAACTCATAAGTTGCCTCAAACAGCAATTAAATTAAATGATTTTCAGACATAAGTAAATTTAAACATTTTTCCCTTAGGCTCATATGATTTGCTGATAGGAATGGACTGGTTAGAAAAAGAAAGGCTATGATGAATTGTTGGGATAAAACTCTGCATTGCATAGATGAGGAAGGGAGACCCTTTATACTCAAAGGAAAACCAAAACCAATCTCAGTAAGACAAATATCAGCTCTGCAGTTTAAAAGGACAGAAAGAAAAGGATATCAAGTATATGTTGTACATGTTGAAGAATTAGGACAGCAACCTGAAGAAGACCTGCTAGACACTTTACCAGTGGTGAGATATTTTAAAGAATTTTTCCCAAATGAGATTCCTCATCTTCCCCCCAAAAGGGAAATCGATTTTTCAATCGATTTGGTGCCAAGAGAAACACCCATTTCTAGAGCCCCTTCCCGAATGAGCCCCCCTGAACTCATGGAGTTAAAAATGCAATTACAAGAATTGTTGGATAAAGGGTACATCAGACCGAGTGTATCTCCTTGGGGAGCACCGGTGTTGTTCGTGAAAAAGAAGGATGGAACCTTCAGAATGTGCATTGACTACTGTCAACTGAATAAGTTGACAATCAAAAACAGGTACCCATTGCCCAGAATTGATGACCTTTTTGATCAGGTGAGAGGGGCTTCAATATTTTCTAAGATTGATCTAAGGACTGGTTATCACCAACTCAGAATTAAGGAGGAAGATATCAGTAAAAAATCTTTTTGAACCAGGTATGGTCACTACAAATTTGTAGTCCTACCTTTTGGTTTGACAAATGCCCCTGCCACTTTTATGTGCTTAATGAACAGTGTTTTGAACAAGTACTTAGATAAATTCATACTAGTGTTCATAGACGATATTCTAGTCTATTCAAAAAGTGAGAAAGAGCACAAAGAACACTTAAGGATAGTTTTACAGACTTTGAAAGAAAACTAGTTATATGCCAAATTCAGTAAATGTGAATTTTATAAAGACAAGATTCAATATTTGGGGCATATCATTTCTGAACAAGGATTGGTTGTTGACCCTGAGAAAATAAAGGCTATTAGAGAATGGTCGGTGCCGACTGATGTTTCAGCAGTAAGATCATTTATGGGAATTGCAGGCTATTATCGAAGGTTTGTAGAAATATTTTCTGCAATAGCATATCCCATAACTTCACTACAGAGAAAAGGCTCCAAATTTGAGTGGACTGAAAAATGGAAAAACAGCTTTGAACAACTAAAATTAAAACTTACTACAGCCCCTATATTGAAAATTGTAGATCCTGACAAAGAGTTTGTTGTGTGTACGGATGCATGTAGAGAGGGATTGGGAGGAGTCTTGTTGCAAGAAAATTATTTTATTGCATGTGAGTTTAGGAAACTTAAGAAACATGAACAGAATTACAGTGTATATGATCTGGAATTAGCTGATGTAATTCATGCCTTGAAGATGTGGCGACACTATCTTCTTGGGAAAAATTTTACATTGATCACAGATCATATTAGTCTCAAGTACTTCTTCTCTCAAACAGATTTGAATGCTCGACAAGCCATATGGCTGTCTTTTCTGAGTGAATTTGATATGGACATAAAACATATCAAAGGGAAAGAAAACAAAATTGTTGATGCTCTAAGAAGAAATGCTTGCCAAAACATAAGCAATGTTGGGAGTAGTGCTAGTTTTGACCTGGAAGAATTAGTTAAAAATGTAGTAGGTCAAGATCCCAACTATGAATATTTGCAACTGAAGATGCTGGAAAAAGAAATGGTTGAATATACTGAAAATCAGAAAGGGCTGATCTGTTATAAAAACATATTGTACGTCCCCAATGTGGATTCTTTGAAAAAATAAATCCTAGATGAATATCATAAACAGCCATATTCAGGACATCCTGGATATCAGAAAATGCTTACAGCTTTGAAAAATAAATTGTTTTGGCCAAGAATGAAAAAGGGTGTAGCAAACTATTTAGCTAGATGCATGGAATGTCAACTAGTCAAAGTTGAACATCAGCATCCAACTAGTCTTTTGAATCCCTTGCCAATCGCAAAATGGAAATGGGACACTGTTTCTATAGATTTTGTAACTGGGTTACCCAGGACAAAGTATCAACATGATTCAGTAATGGTAGTGGTAAATACCTTAACAAAGGTTGCACACTTCATATCTGTAAAATCTACTTTTGGGGTAACTCAAGTAGCGAATGTATTCCTAAAAGAAATATTAAAGCTACAAGGGGTCCCAAAGATGATTATTTCAGATAGAGATGCTAAGTTCACAGCAGCCTTTTGGAAAGGTCTGTTTGGGGGCATGGGCACTAAATTGAATTTTAGTACTGCTTATCACCCTCAGAAGGATGGTCAAACAGAGAGAACAAATCAGATTTTGGAGGATATGCTGAGAATCTGTGTGATGGATAGGCCATCAAAATGGGAAGACTACTTGCATTTAGTCAAATTTTCTTACAACAACAGCTATCAATCCTCCATCAAAATGAGTCCATTTGAAGCACTCTATGGAAGAAAGTGTCGTACTCCTTTAAGTTGGAGCCAACCTGAAGATAAGCTAGTATTGGGGCCAGATACTCTACAAGAAATGGAAAGGATTGTCAAACAAATATAGAGAAACATCAAGACAGCACAAGATCGACAGAAGAACTATGCTGATAAGAAGAGAGTGCATCGAGAGTTCAAAGTGGGTGATCATGTGTATCTGCGTATTAAACCCAAAAAGAGCACACTTTATGCTGGAAGTTGTGCAAAATTGGCTCCTAGATATTGTGGGCCTTTTGAGGTGTTAGAAAGGGTGGGACTAGTGGCTTATAAGCTGGCCTTACCTCCCCATGTTAAATTTCATGATGTGTTTCATGTTTCGTTATTAGAAAAATGTGTACATGATGCTTCTCACATTGTTGATTAGAATGTGATCTAGGTGGAACCAGAAGGGGAGTTCCTTCCAGAGCTTCTTCAAATATTGGAGCGGGAAAGAAATTGAATTGAGAAATCGAACAGTAGCCAGATTAAAGGTGCAGTGGAAGCATTTTACTGCTGAAGAAGCTACGTGGGAAAGAGAAGCTGAGATGATGGAAAAATATCCATATCTATTTTCAAAATAAACTCAAATAGTTAGCTGTTAACACCGAGGACGGTGTTTGTTTTCAGAGGGGGAATATGTAACACCCATAGTTTTGTGTTTTCAAGTTATACATTTGAACTTCAGTCCAAAGGGGAGTGGACCCCAAATGATAATTATTGTGTGGATGTAATTAATTAATTATGAAAAATAAATAAAATATTTTTGTGTATTATGACCAAATGAGATTTTTGAGATCACTAGCCTAATCCATGAGGTATGGAAAGAGGCTGAGACTTTCCCCAAAAATCTTTCAAAAAGCCTTGAAAGAATTTATTTCTAATTTAGATTTTTGAGGAAAAATCTAAATTTCCCCAATGATGTGCAGAGTAGTTGGGAAGAAGTAAAAAGCTAGAAAAATAGAAAGCGGCTTTAAAGTCCCTAAATAAGGGAAGTCTAGGCAAACAAGAATAAAAGCATTCTGTAATTCTGGATGCAGAATTAGAAACAGGCTTTGGGGAGAGCATAAACTTAAATAAGCTATTCCATAACAGATTGAGGTTGGTCTGTTCTGGAGAGAGATCTCAGCTCGAAGGTGAGTTTTGGAGACAGAGAAACTCTAAGGTTGGGAGGACTGGTCATCACAGAAGTGGTAGGCACACCTAATCTACAAATCCTAGCATAGTGATTTTGTTGTGAAATATTTAGTGGATAGTATTATTTAGTTATTAAGTATCTGTTGTAGTTATATGAGTCCTTACTTTTAACATATTTGATTGAGAATATACTCTTTTCAAATTTTTATAGTAGTAGGATAAATCTCTTGAGAAATATCCATCCGAATCTCTAAACCAATACTGGTTTAAATCGGAAGATATTTTATTCCCAAGGACTATGCAGATGTATAAATTTTAAATTGCTTCTATACCATAGAAAGTATAATGTTAACTGTTGTGCTAGTATTATTAGAAAAAGGAGAAAGCCATTGAGTTGGAGACTTAGATCTAACTTCTGTTATAAAATATGGAATATAAATTTATTTCAAATGTCCATTGTATTGAACAAAGACAACCTTACTATGTATGTATGGTACAGAAAATTTCAACTATATCTTTCTACCATGTTGGAATGTAATGGAAATTATAACAGAATTTATAACTTGAAATTCAGAAAATACATGTAAGTCTCATGTAATGGAAAGTGTATAGTATGCATTCAACTACATTCATAGTTAAAAAAATAAAAATAAAAATAAAAATTTCAGAGGTCATTAAAGCTGAACCATATGCCTATGTATAAGACTGGGGGCATAGAAACAAATATAAACCAAGACAATTCACTTTGAGCAGTATTTATCTAACCATTACCATGATATTCATTCATTGTCTAATGATACAGAGAATTATTTTGGTATAATCTGGTTGATTATATTGACCAGAAATGAGAGAAATAAAATTATAAAAAATCAATTTTACACAATACTATATGTCATAATTTAAAATAAGAAGACAGCAAGTTCAAATGCCATACTAGTTCTATAAATTATCTTAAAACAAGCAGAAAGATTTTATTGAGCAAAATCTGTCATTATTCTGATATAGAGAATAAAGAAATCTAAAGACTTATAAAAAAAAATTTGATAACAGCTATTTATACATATATATATTGGAAGCCTGTAATAAATAAGTATAGATATAATTACAGAATTAAATAAATAAATAAAGTCGTTAGGAAGTCCAGTACTTCCAGAATAACACAGGTATATGTATAGTCTTTGAATCTGAGTAAAATAAAAAGCTATTATGTCGATTATCCATTGTCCGGATCGCAATTGTTAGTACGAATCTTTCGTCGTAAAAGACAACTTTAGCTACGCATAACAAATAGCCCTAACATCAAGTATGACTACCAATATCTTTAATTCTGCAGTTAGTTGATCCAAGTAATGCTGCACAAATCCGGATCTATGCACAAATCCGGATCTAAGCATAAAAGACATTAAGCAGTAAAAATAAAATGTGGCTCCATGCATCCAATAGACAAGACAAGAACAATGTATTTGAAAGAATTTTTATATTAATAGGGGGCACTTGAGAGGAAAAAAGGAAAGGTGTTTTCTGGTTCTCCTCAATGGGATGGGTTCTTGAAAGTCCTCAGCACTTCAGATCTAAAATTTCTCTCTCTTGTTGGTGTAGAAAACCCAGACAAACATAGAACTCAATGAGAGCTCACAAGGCAACAATGGAGAATGTGACCAAGTGTATAGATCCAGAGTGATCTAATGCAATGGAAGGTGACTAATGAATGGAGGAAACCCTTCTAATTATAAAAAAATATTAGGGCGATCTAGAACTTGGTGCATGAATAAAATATTATTAATCAAATTCTAAAACCACCTTTTAGGAATATTTTGTTATATTTGTTGAAGGGAAAAGGATTTTGACTTGGGTCAATTCCTTTATTTATAAATAATAAATAAATAAATGATTTATTTACTATTTTAAGGAAATGGTGGGAATATAATTAAATAAATAATGATTTATTTAATTATTTATAAATGATTTAGTCAAATTTAAGTAGGAATATTATTTAAATAGGATTTAAATAAATTATTCCTAGGAAATAATCAAATAAATAAGGATTTATTTAATTGATTTCCTTGTTTTGGGTTAAACATACCAAGAAATATAAACAAATATAGATTTTTTTATTAATTCCTTTTTGGGGTTTCCTGTTTAGACCATAAACAACTTAATAAAGGTGTTTTACTAAGTTATTTCACATAGTGAAAGAAATTTTACTTAGGGTAAAATTGGTCTTACATGGTGTACTTGGGTTCATCTAATGATATTTAGAAAATGCGCAGAGCCTAGGTGCAAATGCGCATTGACCTTGAACGTACGAGTGTTAGAGGACCGATGATCGAAGTGACGTCAGAAGAACTCAATCACTAGACATCAAGAGGGAAGCTCGAGAGAGAAATGTAAGGTAAATTCAATGTGCTAAAGGACTAGAATTGATGAGGAGTTCCCGACTTCACAGCAACAAGTCTATTTTTATGAGAGGGTACCTGTGCTGAAGGCGGCGGGGGAGGCATACCTATGCCCGCCGAGACAGAGTACAAATGAATAGTGTGTCCAGTAAAAAAGGGACTGAACCATAAAGTACAGCTGGCATAATCATGAGCCAGATAAAAATACAATGAGGAATCCCACATACATGCTATGCCTGGGATGACAGCCAGGACTTGTACAATAATATCGGAGTGCATGAGATACAAATACAACCCAAATTCCCCTACACTGGGAAGGGCTCACAAAAATCCGACCGATGCACCGAAAAGGCGCCATGCGGGCCGAGGCCGACATCATCAAATGTGAGCCGCATCAAAGGCCGAATAATAGTTGTCCGTGGGGTATGGGGCTACCTGTAGGGCCACCCCCTCATGAAGGTTGAGACATCTCACACACACCCGAGAATCACCGATAGCTGCTGTTGCATCACTGAACCATCAAGTATACGGATCACGATCATGTTGAAAGGAGCTTGAACCAAGGTACACCGCCTTCTAGACCTGGCTTCTGGAGTAAATGAGCTGATGTCGACAGAAGGAGGTCCGCCATAGGTGAGGCAATAAGGGATCCCCAACTAAGGTGCGAGAGAAAATAGTGGAGCGACTAACATACGGACACTGATGATGATGAAATGAGGGATACTGAGTAGCGGATGGATGACTTCCCTTGTTAGACCATAAAGGGCATGAATGGCTTGGCAGTGATTGACACAATATCATGAGGGATAGGGGACAATGGTACTGAAGGCCATAATGTGCAACAGGAGTGAGCGACCAAGCAATGAAGGATGGAGGACTATAGCGGGATACAAAGGGGCTCGAGATAGACTCCATGACTGATGATGACTCAACACGGATGCTCTAAACAAGGGCGACTTGATGGTGTTGCCACACAGTAAAGGTCCAATGGGGGACCATAAAAAAAACATGAGTACAATAGGGTATCTCATGACGAAAATCAACACGAACAAAGACAAGTAAGGAGGCAAAGTGGTGCCCCAAGTACAAGTGTTGTAAGTGAAGAAATTCGATTTGGAGGAGAGGTGAATAGACCCTTCGTGGACAAAATGTGTCCTGGTGAAGTATCAAAAAATGAAAAACTAACGGATACCCATTTGAGTGCTCGGTGAGAGCTTTCCAACGGTGTAGACGGTGTGTCAAACGGGGCTACGGTTTGGTCGCAGCGGGCGAAAGAAAAAATAGGGATTTTTCTTCTAATAAGGCATTTTCCCTCCAAAAAAATTCATTTTCTTGTGTAGCTGTGCTGAATGTGGAGAGGAGAGAAGGCCCTAAATCTTGCGGCGATTTTAGCGGACAAACCGACTGTTGGAATCGAGATCCGTCAGTTGCAGGTAAGAGGCCTAGTCCTACTCTTTGTTTTTTATGGATTAAAAGTTTAGATTAGGCTTCCAAATCTCAGTAATAGCCCCTACCTCATCATTATGGTTGGGTTGCATTTTTTGGGGCAAAAACTGCGACCTGGGATGCAGGTTTGGGCCTAAAAAGTGCGACCTGTCCCAGGATTTGGCCAAAAAGTGCGACCTGTCAGATGGAGGTGGGTTTAGTGATGTTGTGGCTAAGATTCAGTTTTTGTGTAATTGAATGCAATTTTACCTATCTGTAGACTGACAAAGATGATGGTTTTGTGCAGATATGGCAGATATATAGATCAAGTGGAGAGAGAGACACCTAGGTACATTACGGACAGAAATCTAAGCGGATCAGGGTGTCCGTCGTGCATTGGCCAGGTTTGGGGTTTTGAAATTTTTGGAGAACCCTTTGATGAGTGCTGGGGAGCCCTTGTTGGCCCGGATTTTCAGTTATTGGGATCCAAACCATGAGGTTTTTATAGTGCAGGGGCACAGGATTGAGCTGACAGTCTAGGATTTGTATTTCCTCACTGGTCTCCCACCATTAGGGATGGTGGGAAATATAGAGCCAGTGTTACCGCGGGGGCGTAACATCATGGAGTTCGTAGAGCGACATTGTCGCCCAGGTGTCCGAGTCAAAGGGACTCGGATATCGATTGGGGATTTAGAGAGGTTGGAGACCCGAGCAGTGGTGGCAGCAGTGTTGTAGATCTTGGGCAGCCAGGCGCTCCATCACATCACTGGAGGGAAAATGATGATTGTAGAAAGTGTGTTGAGTGGGACCTACTATGGGTGCGCCCAGATGATGTTGGTGTCGTTGAAACGATAGTTGTCGCTGTGTAAGCGGCAAGTGAACCATGATTGTGCTTATGGGATGGTATTGTGCTCCTTATTTTTTGAGAAGATCCTGACCCTGCGACCTCATGTACAACTACTTGATGGGGGTCTGAGAGAACCCAGGATGCGTCAGTGGGGATGACTACTGTGTAGAGGAGGGGGAGGGGAAGTCGGATGGGTGTTCCAACCAGAGTTCTTCACCCATTGGGATCAAATGCCATTGTACATAGACGACTATCCCTATAGTGGGATGAGTTATTGGGGAGATTCAGACTTGCCGCTTCCGCCAGGTCGAGTGTGGGGGCCTGATGTTAAGCGACAAGTAACTAATCTATTATGTGCATGTTAAAGTTTGTGAATAGTATTTATGATACTGATCCTTATACTTTTTTGGAATGTAGATATAGCTCCGGTGAAACTGGCCGGATATATGGGACGAGCTGTAGCAGTCGGGACTACAAGTGCTAGTCGATCGAGAATGGTAGAGAGTGAGGATATGGCCGCTCTTTTGGAGGACATTCATCATAGATGTGAGGGGCTGATGACCGATGTGTTAGAGCGGGGTTAACAAGATTTAGATGACTAGTACATAGAGCTATGTATTGGGCTACCCTCAGAATGGCGAGGTATCATGCGACGCATGGTGATGGCTGGTCAGACTGTGCATGATATACAAGTTGCGGGGGCGGAGCCATTGGCTCGGGATCCTCTAGAGAGTGATTATATGTAGGGCAGGTGGTGCCCCCCAGTGTGTATGTAGGGGCAAGTGGTGCCCCCCAGTTTTTGAGTTTTGTTTTTTGTAACATGCTATGGGCATGTCATATGTTGCAGAGTAGACAGACTGTAAAAACATGTTATATGGTATATATTATGTACATGTATTATGTTGATGGTTTGAAATGTTATTTTCTTGTGTGTGATAAATGGCAGTCTAGAACATGATTTGCAATTCTATCTACATAGTGATTTTGACTTCTAGGTACATGGTTGAAAGTAATGAATCTAAAGTCATGTATCAGAAGTTTCACTCGTAAATATTGTCTAAACAGGATAGGGTTATGCACACGATAGACATCATTGAGTTGTAAAACAAGAAGCAGGGAATCTAAATGAACATGCCGATGGAGGATGCAATGAGATAGGGCATCGGCTAAGATACCACGTACTGCATCATATTCGGCCTGATTATTGGTGGCAGTACCAATGCAGACCCCATTCGAAAGAACGAGGGTATGCAAGGGGGTAAAGATGGCCCAGGTGGCCGAAGCAAGATTCCGAGAGTAGCGACTGGCCTCATCGGCATAGCCAATATAGTGTGTGGACGAGAGGTCCAGCAGAATAGTGTCACAAGACAAAAAATGGGAGGAAAGAGAAGAATGAGGGCAGCGTGAGTATAGGGTAGACATCAAATGGCTACTATGGGAGGGAGTAGTCTGGGTAGGATGGCTAGGACTCATAGATCGACTAGAGGGTAATGAATGAGAACTACAGGAGGGAAAGCGGGAGCTCATGCTGCACAGGACATCATAGATGCAGATGGTATCCTCCTGGTGATGAGAGGAAAGGGAGAGGTCGAGGAAACCACATGATGCTGCAAAGCGACCTAAATCATCAGCATGGGAAGAAAGGCACACATACGAATCTTCATGGGGGATGACGGAAGAACAAGTAACAAGATGGTCAAAGCATGTAGAGCCCAAGAATGTTGCTGAAGGGGAATCTAGCAAAAAAGATGGAGTGGATTCGGGGGGAATGTACTCCGAGGGTCGTGTAGAGGATGATAGGTATAGGAGGGGGGTAGCAGGTTCTAACATCTCAACATCAGGGGGAGGAATGTCAATGGTAGCAGGGGGATCCTCGAGTAAGCCCGACGCATACTCAGCAAGGATGGGAGAGGCAAATTGATTTTTTTCGACCTCGTACTCGCGAATGAAATCTAAAGAGGCTCGATAATGCGTGAGGTGAGGAAAATGGTGAGAATAATGGCCATGGACACCACACAGAGCACGAGGTTTGTTGGTGCGAAGAGTCTTTGGGTTATTGGCTGCGGACGAGGAAGAAACAGAGGTTTCAGGGACCATAGATTCAGGGAACGCGACCTTAACCATGGGTTGGATACGGGGCAACTTAGGAAAAGTATGGGTGGCATGAATGACACCATCACACAAGGCACAAGGCTTGGTGGGTGGAGGAGGGGTAGGGTAAGGTGCGGTGGCCTTGTCTTTGGATGCCCCCTTGCGAGTTTTTCATTTCTTGCCCGTAGCTGTCATAGCAGGAGAAGGGTCCTGTTGAGGTGCAGGTGGCACTGTGGCAACGGGAACTGGTTGAACTGGTGTCAAAGCAAGGTATGGTTTGGGGTGACCTGGTGGGGTAGTGGCTGGAGGGTCAAGGTACCAGATGGGAATTCCCAGGGTCAAATTAGGGAGGGAAAGGGTGGCCATGATGGGGACCAAATAGACTCCAGGAGGGGGAGAGAGGAAGGGTATCTAACCAGCGGGGTAATGGCCAGGAGGGACATCGCCAATATGGTTAAGACTTGGGGGAATGGACCCAAGAGGGTAGAGAGGCTCATGGGTACCAGTTGTAGGGGAAGGGCCAGCAGGAAGAGGTCAAGTTGGTGGTGGCGAAGGGCTAGAAGCAGGTGGCAGTGGGTGAGGTTGATGTTGTTGACTAGCCAAAGTGGGTCGCATGAGGTCAGCCTGAGATGATTTCATCATGCAAACATTTGTTGAGCTAGGATCAGAGACAAGAGGAGGAGGAAGACCAGGGAAGGTTCCAAGCAAGGAGGATTCTTTGTAGACGCTGGTGGAAACACTAGTCAAAGAATCGATGGTTGACTTATTGGCTACGGAATAGATGATCGACTCGGGCGAAGTCTTTGGCTCATGATATGTCAATTGGTCAATTGTGACTATCTTTCCATTATGAGGGAAAAACATCTTGCGGTGGACTGCGGATGGGATGGAAGACATGGCATAGGTGTAACTACACCCCAAAAGAATGTTATAGTCAATAGAGGCATCAATAACTTCAACGTCGACACAAACAATCTTACCCGCAAGGGTGATAGGACAGTTACGGAAAAGGCCGATGGGCTGGGAGGCATGGCCATCCCACGCGCGAAGGGTGATTGTGGAAGGGGCCAGCTCAGGAGATCCAAGTTGTTTCCAAACCAAAGCAGACATCACACAGGTAGATGCCCCCTCATCAATAATACACCTAGCGATGTTGGAATTTTGGATTTTGACTGGGATTTGGAAAGCAACGGAAGCCATAAGGGGGGGGGTGGTCTGACTGACGGGCATAGATAAAAATCAATTGGTCATCAGCAGGATCTAAAACACCCATAGCAGATAGTAGAGCCTTCTTTTGAGAAGGGCACGACTGGAGGAGTTCCAGTGTTGAAATGGCAGCAGGAGATTGTGCCAGATCATCTACTATGCTATATGAATGGGCAACCCGACCAGAGACAGCATTTTGGCATAATGGGCCCTTAGGAATCTTGGTAGGAACCTCAGCTTTGGGTGGAGGGATTTGCAAGGGACCATTGGGTGTCGACAAAGGCTCTGTAGGACCTGAAGATGGGGACTTGGGGATAGACGGAGCGGGAGGCGTGGAGTACTGACAAGACCGAGTTCGAAGGTTAAGGTCAATGGTGAGAGGTTGGTCAGAGGCCATCATGAGAATATGGTAATCTTAGGAACCAGAAGGGGAAGGTTGAGTGGTTACCGGGGCATGAGGTGGTTGAGTGGCCATGAATCCTTATTGAGGGAAAGGATCGGTAAACACAATGGGTTGAGAAGTAGCCGGAATGGGAGGGACAGTAGGGGAGGAATGTTGTCCCCGCACGGTGGCCTGAGACTCCCACATCTGCCGCATCTGGGGTAATAGGGGACAATAGTGAGTGTAATGTCCATAGACACCACAACATGAATAGGGCTTATTGGTGCGAAGCGGCCTGTCTAGCTTGGGCTAAGAGCCTGGTGGTTGGTTGGCAGTGTTAGGATCAATACCTGAAGGATTGGATCCACGATTACCAGAGGCAGATTGATTGACTTTCCTCTTTCTTTGAGAAGGAAGAGAATTGGTCGCGCCCTGCTGCACAAATACTTGCCCTGGAGGGGGTAGTAAGTGCTACGGCGGGGGTTGAGAAGGAAAGGGGGTGAGAGGTCCAAATGCTGGAGGAGCTGGGACATCAGGCTGTGGGTAAGGATAAGGGTTAGGTTGGGCAACATTGAGGTAAGAAGGAGGGTGGTAAAATGGAGGAGGTATGTCGTATCCTGGAAACATGCTACCTGGAGGGGGAAAAGTGCTGGAGGTGTTGGCCCCTCCTGGAGGGAAACCATAGCCCATAAGAGGTTGAGCAGAGGTCTGTGAAAGAGATCCAACGATACCATCGGCAGAGTGAGATGCCCCCGGGGTGTTAGCACCTCTGGGTTTGGGGAGGTTAGGAAGGATGGTATAAACATAACCAGATTGAGCATAGATAAGCTCATATTTCAAGGCTATTTGGAGGGTGTCTTCTTCGGTTTGAGGGAAATGGGAGGTGACATCTTTGCCAATGGGAGGTAAGAGAGAGCGAAGGAACTAGTCCATATAAACCCGATCTTCAAAGGGAGGAGTGCGACATAAGCTTCTTCTTCGCCACCATTCCTGGACATGAGCGGAAAGGCGGGTCGAAGAGGATTGACAGAAATAATTTAAAAGCTCGGTACCAGTGTCGTATCGGAGAGGTAGCTGGAAATAAGATAAAAAGGCTTGGGCAATGGTCGCAAAAGTGGTATGGGAGGAGGTGGCCTGCTCAACATACCATTTAGAAGCTTCGCCAGTAAGCGTGCGTTGGAACAATCTAAGACGGACGGAATCATCTGTAATGGAATTGGATGAACACCACATATGGAAAGATCGGATATGGTTGGAGGGATATTCACTAGCAAGGCCTTCAAACTTGGGAATGTCGGAGGGGAGCTTGGTTGGCATAGCAGGCCAACTAACATCGTGGCGGATAGGATCATTGATCAGCTAATTGAAGTCAGGAAAAATGAGACCGGCCATATAAGGGAGAAAAGGGGCAATCGAGGTAGGTCCCGTAGGGGTTCCACTGGAAACGGACCCAACAGTAGAACTGGGGTTGCCGCTAGCGCTAGGTCTTGAACTAGACATGGTGAAGGTAATAGGGGGAGAACCAAGAGTAGGGGGAGAACCCAAACAATCAGAAGAAGAGTCGAAGTGCAGACTCAGGGGGGGACTTACTCGATGATGACAGGAAGGAGGAAGTCAACCAACCGGAAACTGAGGGTGAAGGCTAAGAAGTCTCCGGGAGAAGCGCCTTGGGGGCGCAATGATGACAGGAAGAAGAAAAACCGACAAGGGCAGGGATGGAAAAAATCAAGTGAGGTCAATGTTGAAACAAGGGCAGAGAGGTGCAGTGTCAATTGATTTTAAATTCATTTCCAGGCGGTGTTAACCAGGCTCTTCTTCACTTAGGGTCAGTGTGTGGCGTGTGTTGATTTTAATTTTTTAAACCCAGAAGTTTGGAGAGTAAAAGTAAAAGTGTGTTGCGTAACTAAAAATAACTCTGCAAATAACAATATATAATGTTGAAATAACAGAAAATTAATAGCTAACAATGCATCAATCTAACCCAAGAAGGTGGTCTCTAAAAACTAGTCTAAAAAGAGGGAAAAAATCTAGTCAGACACACGAAAAAAAGGCTGATAGATCTAAGGTCGGGAGGGACAGGGATCTAAAGGATAAGCTTACTATAAAGAGGTGCAGAGAACAACAAAGATGTAGAGGCAAGGTTGCTGTAACAAGAGGGGAAATTAGCTAAAGGTAGGAGGGGAAAAGAGGTGGCCCTAGAGGTAAACCCAAACAAAACTGTAAGAGGTGATTTGGAAGGGATAAGGGCTGATCTAAAGGGATCTGAAGAGGAGGTATCAGATCTGAAAGAAGAAGGCTGAAACTATGAAAATACAGACATCTGAAACAGCTAAAACTCACCCACAAAAAGTGGAGGGTACTAAAGCCCTAAGGGAAAAGATTCCTACTTAGTTGAGTGAAACAGATTAGAAACAGGTCCAAACGGGCTGAGATGGAGCTTGGAAAATCCTGACAGAAGCTTCAGACAAACCTAGAAAAATTGTTGGAAAATTGTAGAAAAAAGTGCAGGTCGCAGGTTCTGACCTGTTTTCAGTCCAGGTCACAGGTTTGGGGCAGAAAAGTGTGTCCACAGGTCCAGGTCGCAGTTTTTGGGCTGATAAGTGTGACCTGCAGATCCAAGTCTCTCGGTGGCAGATTTTCGAAAAAATTGTCGTCTTAGCTGTGGCTGATGTCTGTCACCTGCGCAATAGGGCCAAAAACACACGGAAGTTAAAAATTTTAATGTTTGAGGGTTTTAGAGGTGAAAAGAACCATAAAAATAGGAAAAATAGGGAACTGAAGAGAAACCCTATGGTCTGAAATAGCTGGATATGCAGGAATATATAAAACGACAACGGTCACAAAAGAAAACCCGTGTGGAGTCTCCAATTGTTAGTATGAATCTTTCGTCGTAAAAGACCACTCTAGATACGCATAACAAATAGCCCTAACATCAAGTATGACTGCAAATATCTTTAAGTCTGTAGTTAGTTGATCCAAATAATGCTGCATAAATCCATATCCAAGCATAAAAGACATTAAGCAGTAAAAATGAAATATGGATCCATGCATCCAATATACAAGACAATAACAATGTATTTGAAATAATTTTTTATATTATATAAAAAGGGGGCACCTGAGAGGAAAACAAGAAAGGTGTTTTTCGGTTCTCCTCAATGGGATGGGTTCTTGACAATCCTCAGCATTTCAGATCTAAAATTTCTCTCTCTTGTTGGTGTAGAAAACCGAGACAAACATAGAACTCAATGGGAGCTCACAAGGAAAAAATGGAGAAAATATGACCAAGTGTATAGATCCAGAGTGATCTTTAGGCAACAAAAGATGACTAATGAATGGGGAAAACCCTTCTATTTATAGCAAAATATTAGGGCGATCTAGAACTTGCTGCATGAATATAATATTATTAATCAAATTCTAGAACCACCTTTTAGGAATATTTTATTATATTTGTTGGAGGGAAAAGAATTTTTGACTTGGGTCAATTCCTTTATTTGTAAATAATAAATAAATAAATGATTTATTTACTATTTTAAGGAAATGGTGGGAATATAATTAAATAAATAACGATTTATTTAATTATTTATAAATGATTTAGTCAAATTTAACTAGGAATATTATTTAAATGGGATTTAAATAACTTATTCCTAGGAAATAATCAAATAAATAAGGATTTATTTAATTGATTTCATTGTTTTGGGTTAAATATGACCAGGAAATATAAACAAATATAGATTTGTTTATTATTTCCTTTTGGGGTTTCCTGTTTAGACCATAAACAACTTAATAAAGGTGTTTTACTAAGTTATTTCACAGAGTGAAAGCAATTTTACTTAGGGTAAAATTGTTCTTACATGGTGTACTTGGGTTCATCTAATGATAATAGGTTAGATGACCAAAAAATGGTGTAACAAGGTGCCTTAGCTCATGGGAATGCTTCTGGGGCATGAGATTGGGACATAACTATGAGGATGTAAAAGACTGGTCATGCTCAACATCCATGATGGACAGTAAATAACAATATATGTTCTGGTTCTTTTTCTCATTGTTGAAAGTGATGCTAGAATAATCCCTTGAACATTGTGTTCATATTTTTGGTTTCCTCTAGCAATATTTTCATTTTCTACCAATGTTTTTTTCTACTAGAAATTTTACATCGGTTTTCTAGAAGTATTCCAGAAAAACAAAGTTTCGTTGGAACACGACTCTTCCAAGTTTAGACAACAATATTTTATATTGTTGTGCACACCATGCAACATCACAACATTTTAAATACACCATAAATTACACACACATTTAAACAAGTTTCAAATTAATGTTTTTTCATATAGTCTTTTAGTAAAATCACAACATTGATTCATTGCAACAATTTTAGCTCTTTTTTTGTTGTTTTAGGGATTTATGGTTATGAGTTTTTTGAGATGGTAAAATGGTTTTAGATTTTTTTTTTTTTTTTTTTTTAAAGAGAGTCCATACAGGTGCATAAGTTTGGCAGAATAGTGGAATAACCTGTTCAAGTGTTTTAGATTGTTGAGAAAATGTGTTTTCTCAACTAGGGAGAGGAAGAAGGATTATTTAAACATGTTTAAATGAAGGCTAATGACATTCAATAGAGGAACTCTAAGTTGGAAGAGAAGGTGCTAAATTTCTAAAGCAAAAGTTTCATGTTTATCTAGATAACATGCTTTCTCTTGGTCTCTCTCTCTTTTTTTTTTTAAATGTTTTTTTAAATTTTTAGTTACAAAATAGTGATTGTTTCTATTAAAGGTAGGTGTATACTTTGAAGAACATGACAACCAAGAGAAAAAGAGGTGGATTTTGTAAGTGAAGTAGAAGGGAAATTATATGGCTTGAAAGATGTTTCGACCACTCAATTTTTTTGTATTGTTTTTTTTGTTTCATTTATCAATCATTCTCAAAAAATTAACTTTTTCTTAAGATGTGGGTATATTTTCCTTTCTACATCCAACATTTTGAGTATTTTGGAATCCATTTAAATTAAAATAGAGAAAAAAAATCCCATAAGATAGTGCTCCTACCATGATCAGGGGAAAGATAACTGAGATTTTGTGATATATATTTAAGACAATCTGTGAATTTGACAAACATTAAATTGATGTAGGAATTAATTCTAATCATTGTAGCCCTCTGGTCAAATAATTTTTTATTTTTATTTTTAACAGAATGGGTAAGGATTTGGATTAGAATTGAGTGCGGTTACAAGGCCAATACCTTTACATATTCAATTGTTTCATCTTCTTTATAAATTTTACATGTCCAAAAGGAGCCTTTCCTCCACTTGTACTTTTTATTAACTATAAAAATAATTTTATATTTCTAAAAACCTTCCAAAAAACACCTAAATACAAAATATATTTTCAATACATAATTCTAGAAATAAAATTATAACTAACCTAAGCTCGATAGACCAACTTCAATGTTTTTTCTTCGCTCCACTCTAGGTGCACTTGATCAAACGTGTCCTGTTTTTCCTCCTTTTCCTTGAATTCCATGCCTGCATAGGGTCTTTTTTCTCCTTGGTTGATTTTTGGCTCCAACCTTTTTAGTCCTATATCCAATATTGCTACCTTTTCTTGCATTATTGCCTAGAGCTTGTCAATCTCCCTTAGAAACAAATCATATTTTTGATCTAGCATTTATAGATGGGCCTACATATCCTTTGCTTCCATTTCACATTTTTGATTAAGCAAGGTCAATATATACTCCATTTTCTTGGTCGAAAGATCAATCTCATGAATCATTCCTCCTACACTTTATCGACATGAGTTTGAGAATTGAGCTCCATTTTCCCACTATCTCTATGAATCACATGCACACCTATTATTTCCTTCTTCTCGTCATGAAAACATGAATTGTGTAATTATAAAATAACAATGAAATTTTTATATATCATTTAGCATTGAATTCCAACTCCCTTCAGTCGATGCAACCATTCATAACATTTAATGAATAGTCTTACCACATTCAAGTTTTCTTCCAAACATTCCTCATTTATTACTTCCATGGTACCGCATTGGATTATCGCCATTAAAGTGTAACGTCATAAGTGTGTTATCCATAGATTTTCAATGAACTTAATATTGTGCAGGCTCTGTTTGTAATCACGATGAGGAATGCCATGCCACCATATGTCCAACTTGTGAAAATCATGTGGCAACCATATATATTTATTATTATGATTTGAGATATCCATTTCATTATTAACATTAATGAACAATTATCAATTTGATAAATTTGCAATCAAGTGTTTCAATTTCACCAAAAATATGTTGAAATTTGCAACAAGAAACAATGAAATTGGCAACTAAAAAGGACAAAAATTGACCACATATTGGTGTGGGATTCTAGTCACACATGAGTGAGGAATTCAGTTACACATTAGTGCTAAAATTGGGCATCTAATTTATTTATCTCTGAAGTCAATTGGAAAATAAATTGTAATTTGATCTCATAACAACTTGTATCAGTTAAATAATTTATGAAGACTAATTTAGCTCAAGAATTTCGAGTTGAGGGTCTAAGATGAGGCATGTAGAGTGATCCTAATATTTTGGGGGTCCAGTTGCAGTTGTAGCACTAGTGTGGTGTGAGTGTAATCAGTTAACTCAAATTAATTGAGTTAAAATTAGTTTAACTATATCTAACTAAGTGATGAATTAGAGAGATGTCCAGTGAGTTAAATTAGATTTAATTCAAAAGTAGTGATCAATCAGATAACTATTGATTCACTATTAATAGTTGCATGCATTCTAGTTCCGATGAATGCCCAGTTGAGAGAAAGGTTAAAGGGAAGATAACTATTAGTTGTATTACTAGCAAATTTCCCAGGTGCAATTATAAAGTCATAGGAAGGCCATGATGGATTTCACAGTCAAGGAAGGATGATTACCCTATTTAATAGCTATTAATTTCCTAGGTATTGTGTGACCAAGGTTGGGCTAAGTAGGGGCTAAGAATTGGCTAAGTGTTGGTCAATTTTTCCTAAGAATTGCTAGTCAGTTTTGAGTAGGATCAGGGTGAGACGATCGATAGAGTGCAGGATTTTCTTGGTGCGAGAAATAATTTTATTGTTTCATGATTCTTTGACTATGTAAAATATATGATAGAGGGCTTTTGAGCAGGTGCTTTCTCCAAGAACATATTCTGTTGTGTGATTGATAATTTCCTTTCTCTTACATGCATGTGATTGAGCGATCGTTTTTTATATTCCACAAATATAATAGAGGGATTCAATATATTGTTTTAGTATATTACATGATCGGATTGAATCCATTGATATATATTTTCTATATAATTTCTACAAAATAAAGGACATAAAGATTCATGTTGCTAATGAACCTCCCAGTGAATTTCCTTGTCGTCTTTTCCTCCACTGAGATTTTTACGACTTATCTAAGTTTTAATGTCCTTAAATATGGTAGAGGTTTAAATTTATTATCGTTATGGTATTGAAAAAATATCCCTAGATATATGAGATTTAATTTATGGTCCAATGCAATGGTTTTTGTGTTAAAGTGTCATTTTATATGGTAGAACTCAATTATCTCAAAATTACTTAATTGCATTACTATTATTTGCAATGTTGGGGGATTACTAGTGTTGCATTTTCCTTTTAGTTTGATCACCTACTAAATAAATTTCATGGAGTCCCCAAAGACAAAAATTCAATGTATTCTCCTTGCAATAACTAATTCAAGTTCCTGCCATAGGGCCAAGTAATATGCTTGGTTATTATTGGCGATACCAAATCCCCTTGCATATTGTGACTCTTTTTTTACATAAGGACGAAAGATAACCCCTCTTGCTCCTGCCTCCCCAGAGTTATCTTTCAATGCATCATAAAAAATAGAGAGAAGTATTTCTTTCTTATCCTCCATTTTATAAATTATTCACATCCATTCTTATATAAAATGACTTGTCGATGATTGGTTTAAGATTGACGCTGCCAACATGACATGAGAATTTTCTTAATTTTATCTAATCCCATTCACTAGGTGAAAAATCCTCCAAGTAAGAAGAATTCTATCCTTAATTTGTGATGGATTCAAAGAGTAAATTTAGTGTTTTTATTGTAGTCATGGATGAGTTAGGACTTTTTCCTTTGAATATCGCATTATTTTGAGCTAACCACACATACCAACATAGATATTAGGGAGATCCATCCAATAATGCATTAAAATTGAAGAGGATTTCCTAGTCCACAGGATTTTATTTTTCCATAATAAAAAATCTCAATCTAGTTATTCAGGATGCTTGCAATAGGGATAAAGTTTTCCAAGGCATTTTTCCAAACTTCTAGAGTGAATGTGTGCTTCCTAAATACATTGGGAATATCTTATTCCTCTGTTTTTTAAAGACGCACCTCAACGACCCTTGTATATTCTTTTTTCTAACGTTATCTACATCAAAATTTTCCCATTAACCATTTCCCAACAAAAAAATGTTTATTTTAGGAAGGTTGTCCTTATGCCATATTTTATTCCACAGTTTACATGGGGCTTGGTGTGGTAATTTTTAAATTAACACTTTATAGCCTAGTTTGACAAAATACTTTTTCTTTTGGTTGCCTGTCCAAGTTCGTTGAACTATTTTTGAAACTTCAGTTGGAGCTAAACCTTTAGATGAGTTTATTAAAATATCCCATTAAGGATGAATATTGGGAGGAAGTTATAAACATGTCCATCCTGCCAATGACCTTGCTCATTCCATTGTTATATATCTACAAGCCTAGTATATCATGTTGTCTCCATCAAGTTCATTAGCTACCTGATTTACATGCTCTCGACCAAACACAGCCAATGGGATGTGATATTTCCAAAAACTTATGCGAGCACGATTTCCAAGTTTCCATCCTGAATGATTCAAAATTATGGGGGTCGTGACCTTGCACAACCTCCATATTTTTTAACCTTTCCTTGTCCAATTGACATTCTCCACTCTTAGAAGCTTTATTTTATGGAAATATTTCCACAAAAGACCTACTTATTCCATTGCTTTGAATCAAAAAGAAGGAAAAATACTATTATTTCTCCTATTGCAATATTCATGAATTTGGGATCATTTATTTCTATACCACCACAAATTTTAGGAATAGTATTACAGTTAAACAAATGAATTTTTTACATTGATTTTACCTCCCTGGCAAAGGAACTTTCGTACAAGACCACCTATCTAATTAATCACTCCGTTTGGAGCGAGGAGACAAAAACCCATATAGATAGGAAGAGACATGAATACTAATTTGATCAATACAACCTTACCTAATGCATTTAGCCAATGTGCCCCACATGATTAGATATTTTTTCTTGATTTTTTGCAGGATTTCATCCCAATCTTCTGCGTTTGAAGCTCCCAAAGAGATTGGAACTCTAAATATTTAAATGATTTCCATCCAATTTCCACTAGAAATTATAGTTCCTTGGACATTTCTCTTAATATTGATTATGAATATTCCATCCATAAAGTTGACTTTTCCTTTTATTCACCAATCCACCTGAGAGATTGTTACGCAATAATTTTTTAGCATGCTCATTTTCCCGTCCTTGATCCTGAAATGCTCCATGACAGATCCTGTGCAATGTTTCCACCATGAATAAATATGTTAATACATCCCCTAAAGATCCAAATAAAATTTCCTTGGAAGATTACTGAAGAAAATTGGACAAATTCCTAGCTTCCTAGGTCAACTCTTTTCCTAGTGTCATGCTTACGTTGATGTCATATTCACATTTCTGTCTTAGCTTTGCCAATGCCATTATTTCTTGGAAAATCGCGTTGATCCCATTTTTGCAGTGTTTCCTCAAATGGAGGAGAAGCTTCGACCTCTAGAGGCTCCAGGGCGGTGAGTTGGTTGTTAAACGGTGGTGATAGAGTCGAGCTCTCATATTTTAGAGCTTTGATCTCATCCATGGGGGTTTATCCCTTAGAAAGTGGGCCTTCCTCCTCCTTTCATGGGCTTGCAATCTCTTATCCATTCCTATAAATTCACATACCTCATCTGAAAAATGTTAGAGCTTGGTTGGTCATTTTCGGGCTAGTCTGAACTCTCTTTACCTTGCATCATAGAATCATGATAACGCCTAAGTGTTGGGGAGAAAGAATTGTTTATAGCTTTGGTGAAGGACTTAGATTTTTACCAAAGAAGGCATCCAACATCAAGGCTTGGTTTGTAAGCTCTTCCTTTTATATTTATCAATAAAAACATCTGATGTTTTCTTTCTATATTTGTCTAATTGTTTATGCAAATATTTTTGTACTCCTTGATTTGCTAGATAGCTAATGTTTATGATTATTATTCATTGGATTACGTTTTTTGTTACCTCTTGATCATCTGCAGGTATTTGCGTGCCATCAGTAGCCAGGATCGAGCCTAAACATATTGTCATGGGGGGTGACGGAAGAAAAAATAGATGAAGGATCCACTAATGTTGAGCCCAAGGTGGTCGTTGAAGGGAGGTTAGGAAAAACAGAAGGGAAAGTCCCAGAGGGGTCTTCCACCGTGGATCTCATAGATGATGATAGATAAAAAATGGTGGCCAAAGGCTTCGTCATCTTGACATCGAGAGGGAAAATTTCAATGGGAACAAGCATGACCTCTGGTTCTGCCGATGCAAAACTCGCAAATACGGGAGAGGTGGATTCATTGCGGTTGGCCTTGAATTGGCGGACCACTTCTAAAGAGGCGAGTTAGTCATTGAGGCAAGGAAAAAGGTGGGTATAGTGGCCATGGAAATCACACAAAGCATAAGGGTAATTTATGCGCAAATACTTGAGCTTTGGAACTGAGTCAAGTAAAGTGACATAGACCTCTGGGATATCAGACTCTGAAAATGCTTTGTTGACCATGGGCTTGAGATGAGGCAACTCAGGGTAGGTATGGGTGGCATGACCGACAACATCACACAAAACAGAGCAGGTAGTACACTTTGGAGGCTGAGGAGGAGTAGGGGTTCTCTGGGCAACCTTTTCCTTAGGTTCCTTCTTGTGGGATTTTCCCACCTCATGTAAGGCTTTGGCAATAGGAGTAGGTTTTTGTTGAGGTGGCTGAGGCACAAAAGCAAAGGGAGGGGTCATGGTGATCGGTTGGACTAGATTCAAAGCAGTATAAGGTCTAGGCTGACAAGGTGGGATAGTGGCTGGGGGATCAATGTACCAGACTGGGATCCCCAGGGTCATGCTAGGAAGAGAAAAGGTAGACATAACAAGTAACAAAAATACTCCAGGAGGGCGAGCAAGAAACAGTATTTGACTGGAGGGGTAATGGCTGGGTGGGACAAATTTGAGATTGTTAAGGCCAAGGGGAACCATTCCAGGAGGGTATATAGGATCATGGACACTAGTTGCAGATAAGGGGCCTTGAGGAGAGGGTAATGAAGGTAGAGTCGAGGTGCTACGAGTACGTTGCGGAGGGCGGGGATTATGACTAGTTGAACTGGTCCATTTGAGGTCGAGCCAAGATGATTGCATCATGCAAAAATTCGATGAACTAGGGTTAGAGAGAGGAGGAGGGAGACCAGGGAATGAATCGAGCAAACAAGAATGTTTATAGACTCATGGTGAGACACTGGTCGGAGGTTTGACTATTTTTTTATTGGCCACCGAAGAGATGATGGACTCAGGGGAGGTTTGAGACTTTGGTTCATAATATGTCAACTAATCGATGGCAATGATATTTCTGTTATGAAGAAAGCACATCTTACAGTGAACCGAAGATGGGACAACAAACAGCACATAAGTGTAGCTACGACCCAATAGAATGTTGTAGCCTAAGGGGGCATCAAATTACTTCTATGTCAACACAAACATTCTTGCCTGCAAGAGTGATAGGACAGTTGCAGAACATGCCAAGGGGCTGGGAAGAGTAGCCATCCCACGATTGAAGGGTGATAGTGGAAGGGGTTACCTCAAGAGATCCGAGTTTATTCAAAATCAAAGCAGACATCACACAGGTGGATTCCCCCTAGTCAATGAAACAATGAGAAACGTTGGCATTTCAAATCTTGACAGGGATTTGGAAGGTGACGAAAGTAGGAAGGGGGGATGTTCTGATGGGTCAACATCGAATATAATAAAATTATCATCTAAAGGATTCACAATTCCCATGAAAGTTAGTAGAGATTTTCATTGTGAAGGGCACGTATGGAGGACTTCCAAGATTGAGATAGCGGAAGGGGATTGCGCCAAGTCATCTACTATACTATAGGAGTGGGTAGCTTTACCAGAAGCAACGTTTCTGCATAATGGTCCCTTGGGGATCTTGATATGAACCTATTCCTTAGGTTGAGGGATCAATAAAGGACCATTCAGTGTCGAAAGAGGCTATGTGGGACCTAAAGAAGGGGGCTCCGTAGCAGACGTAGCGGGGGGCTTGTTGTATTGACGGGACCGAGTCTGAAGGTTGAGGTCAACAGTAGTGGGTTGGTTAGAGTTCATCATGAGGATCTGGTAATCGGAGGTACCAGATGGAGGAGGTTGAGTGGATGCCTAAATTTCAAGGGGTTGGGCAGCCACATATCCTTGCTGGGGGAAAGGATTGGTAAACACAACCGGTTGGATATGGGCAGCGTTGGGAGGAACCGAAGGGGAGTCTTTATGTCCTTGGGATGCTGCTTGAGCTTCCCACATCTGATGCATCTGAGGTAAAATAGGACAATCATGGGTGTAGTGACCATAGACACCGTAACAAGAACAAGGTTTATTTGTCTGAATGGGCCTATCCTACTTGGGTTGAGTGCCCTGTTTCTGGGTTGTAGTGTTAGATGCATTCCCTTGCGGATTGTTTCCTGGATTGCCTAGGGCATATTGGTTTTGGTTTCCTTTCCTCTTATTTTTGGAAGTAGAAGGATTAATAATACCATGCTGTGCATACACCTGACCCTGAGGGGGTGGTTGCTATTGTTGCGGAGATTGAGAAGGAAAGGGAGGCTAAGGTGTTAATGTTGGAGGAGATGGAGCACCAGGCTGTGGATATGGATAATAAGGAGGTTGGGAAACATTGGGGTAAACAGGTTGGGAAAAAGGAGGAGGCATGTCATATCCTGGATACATGCTACTGAGAGGAGGAAAAGTGATGGAGGAGTTGGCCCCTCCCTGAGGGAAATAATAACCCATGGGAGGATGAGTGCATGGATGTGAAAGGGCTCCAATGATACCATCGGTGGCATGGTATTCCCCTAGTGCGTTGGCACCACCGAGTCTAGGGAGATCAGGTAAGATGATATAAACATAACCAGGTTGTGTGTAGATCAGGTCATATTTCAATGCAATCAGGAGGGCAGCTTCCTCGGTCTGAGGGAAGTGAGACGCGACATCTTTTCCAATAGCGGGAAAAAGGGATTTGAGAAACCAGTCCATGTAGACTTGTTCTTCAAAGGTAGGGGCTCGACATAGGCTATTTATTCTCCTCCATTCGTGAATATGGTCAGATAGGCGGGTCACAGATGATTGACGAAAAGAGGTCATGAGTTCAGTACAGGTGTCATTGCGAAGGGGAAGCTGGAAGTAAGACAGAAAAGCCCTGGAAAGATTTGCAAAAGTAGTATGAGAGGAGGAGGCATGGTCAACATACCACTTGGAAGCTTCTCTAGTAAGGGTATGCTGGAAAAACCGAAGACATACAGATTCATCGATGATGGAGTTAAACGAACACCACAAGTGGAAAGAATGAACATGGTTGGTAGGATCTTCTCCAAAAATTCCTTCAAACTTGGGGATATCTTAAGGGAGCTCGCTTGGCATAGCATGCCAACCAAGATCATGGTGTATGGGGTCATTAATCAACTAGTTAAAATCAAGAAGAATGAGGCCTGCCATATAAGGGAGAAAGGGAGCAGCTAGGATAGTTCCTGTTGCAGTACTACTAGTATCATTCCTAGCATTAGGGTCGTGGCAGCCACCAGCGTTAGGTCGTAAAGCAGACATGGTGAAGGTGAAAGGTTGAGGAGAGCCAGGAATAGAACCAGAAGGGGAACCCAATGAGGTAGAACCAGAGTCAGAATGGGGACTTGGTGGAGGACGAACTGAAACCCTACACAGAGGAGTAAGTCTTCCTAACAGAAACTGAGGATGAAGGCCTAAGAGTCTCCCGGATAAACACCTTGGGGGCACAATTATGGAAAACATACACGGATCACAGAAGGAATAGAGATAAACAAGAGCAGGAGGTGCAGGTTCAAATGATTACAATGTCGAAACAAGGGCAGGGAGGTGGAGGATCAATTGATTATAATGTTTAAGTCTTGGCTTGACAGTGTAAACTAGGTGCTCTTCACTTAGGGTGTACATGTATCTGATAAGTGTGTTAATTTTAATTAAGCCCAGACGTGTGTAGAGAAAAAAAGAAAAAAATGTTGTATAATTGTAAATAAATCTGAAAATGACAGTAAAGGAAACTGAATACGACAGAAAATAAACAGCTAAAGATGCATCAATTTAAACCCAAGGGGGAGGGCTTCCCAACAACTAGTCTATGGGTGGGAAAAATCTAGTAAAAACACATAAAATGGCCAATGGATCTAAATTTAGGAGGGATAGGGATCTAAAAGGTTAGATATGTTGGAAATAGGTGCAAAAAACATCAAAAAACCATAGGGAGAAGTGTTGCAAAAAAGGTGGCGAAATGCTACAAGCTGAAGGGAAATGGAGGGGACCCTAAAGGAGGACCAAAAAAAACTGAAAATAGGTATTTTGGATGGATTAATAACCGATATGAAATGGATCTGAAAGTACAGGTTCAGATCTGAAAAATGGCTAAACACACTGAAATCTCAGAATACCTGCTTCAGTTAAACTCCTCCTAAAAAGGTGGAAGTATACTGAAGCCCTAAGGGGCTTGGTTCCTACTTCGACGAGTAAAACTAAGCAAGTACAAGTCGAAGATGAGTGGAGAGGGAGGTCAAAAAACCCTGAACAACGGCCTAGACAAACCCAAAAAAATCACAGAAAAATTCCCGCATAAAGTACAGGTCGCAGGTTCTGACCTGTTTTCTGTTGAGGTCACATGTTTCATGCTGGTTTTCACTTCCTGAAGGCTAAGGTCACAGGTTTTGGCCCAAAAAGTGCGACCTGCACTTCCAGCTATTTCGGGAGCATATTTCAGAAAAAATTACCATCTCTACTGCTGCTGATACCTGTTACCTACACAAAGGGCCCAAAAACACACAAAAGTTAGAATTTTTACTGTTTTAGGGTTTTAAAGGTTAAAAAAAACATCAAGAAATGCAAAATAAGAAGCTGAAGAAAAAACCTAGGGTTTGAAACAGTTGGTCATACAGGGATCTAAAAAACGACAACGATCATAATTATAAACCCTTGTGGAGTCCCTAGTGGAGTCGCCAGTTGTTAGTGTGAATTCTAATCGCAAGCTTACAAAAAAATCTCACTTTAGCTGTGCATAACAAAGAACCCTCACATCAAAGATGGTTGTCAATTTCCTTCTTTTTGCAGTTAGTGATCATAATAAATGCTACAAAAATCCAGATCTATGCAGTTTAAGACATTAAATAGCAAATAATAAGAAAGAGTTGCTCCATGCATCCAATGAATGTGACAAGAAGTTTTAAAGAATTTTTTGTATTATGACACTTGGGAAGGGAACATAGAAAGATGTTACCGGTCCCCCTCAATGGGATGAGTTTTTATTTTTCCTCAGCGCTTCAGATCTAAGATCTCTCTCTCTCTTGATGGTGTAGAAAACCTTGACAAAAATGGAACTCAAAGGGAGCTCACAAGAAAAATGTAGAAAAATATGACAATGATGGAGGATCAAAGTCAGACCAAAAGTATAGATCCAGAGTGATCTTTAGGCAACAGAAGGTAGTGAAAGAATGGAAAAACCCTTCTATTTATAACAAAATTTTGAGTTACTCAAGATATTGATGCATAGTTAAAATATTATTAACCAAATCTAGATCCAACTTTTATGGAATATTTTATTATTTTTGTTGGAGGGAAAAAGAATTTGAATTTGGTCAAATCCCTTTATTTGTAAATAATAAATAAATAATTTTTTTATTTTTTATTTTAATAATGTGGTTGAGTAATAATTAAATAAATAATTATTTATTCAAATATTTATAAATGATTTAGTCAAATTTAACAAGGAATATTATTTAAATATTGTTTTAAATAGTTATTCCTAGAAAATAATAAGATAAATAATGATTTATCTAATTAATTTTCCTGTTTTGGCTTAAATATGACCAGGAATATTAATTAAACAGTGGTTTAATTAATTATCCCTTGATTAAAATCTAAAAAATAAGGATTTTTTTAATTATTCCTCATGGGGTTTCCTGTTTAGGCCATAAACAACTTAATAAATTATGGATTACTCAGTTAATTTTCATAGTGAAAGCAATTTTACTAGGGTAAAATTGGTCTTACATGGTGTACTTTGGTACATATAATAGTAACAGGTTAGATGACCAAAAATTGATGTAACATGGCTTATCAACTCAGGGAGAGAAATTCATCGACTTTAGAAGAAATTTAGAGGGATGCTGTGAGTGTAGAAGCCAACTTGCTAGCAAAAAGAGTTAGGATGAGAACTGAGAGAAGAGTTACTATAAGAGATGAACCTATAACTTCTACATCTGATGCTAAAATTGACAATTTGGTAAGAACTATGCAGAGAATGATGGAGAGGATTAATCTGAATGAGAGAGTTATTCCTAGAGAAAATCAGCCATCTCCTCGAAAATAGAAACCAAAATCTTAGAAGAAACCCTCCTCAAATTACACAAAGAGAGAAAAGAGGCCCTGATCAGAAAATTAGGCCTCCATTCCAAGAGAATTATGTTGATGACGAGGAAGGAGTAGTTGAGGAAGTAGAAGAAAATCAGCTAAATTTAATGCGAAATAATGAAGATGACTCTGTTTTTCTTACTGAAGAAGAACAAGGACTATTTTTATTCACTTAGGCTGAATTAGAATCCGAAGAATCCAATGATTATAAACTAGGATTTGAGAATGCTATCATGGAGGTTCACAGACAATACAACCTTAGAAGTAAGAAAAATTTAGACAATTCCAATAAAAAGAATTCAAAAAATTCACTAAAAAATTCCCTGAAAAGGATCTCAACAAAACAATATAAAACTCAAAGAAAAATGTAAATAATTCATAAAAGAAAAACACAAAAAATAGTACTAAGAGGATAGTTGATATTCTTGCTAAAATTGATCAGAGTGATATTCCTAGTAGAAGTAAACAAATTGAACTCAGCCAAAAAGTAGTGGTTGAAAGAACTGATTTTTCGAAACTGCTCAAATTTCAAACACCATTTAGTATTGAGAATGAACTTGATAAATTGAAAATATCCATTCCCCTCACTGAATTGATCAACAAGAATGTGTATAGGTATCAGGTCCTAAAGGTACTAAACACAGGGGAGATTACTGATACTGTTAATTTAAATGATGATCATCTTGGAACTTTTGTTTGGGCCAGAAGTTGATGGTAAACCCCAACAAGGAGGTGTCCCTCCCTTTTATGTCAGTCTTAATGTTCATGAAAAAATTCTCCATAATGCCATGTTGGATTCATCACATAATGTTATGCCAAATGTTGTTATGGAGAAGCTTAGCCTTGAAATCACTAGACCCTACAAATATTTGTACTCATTTAATTCTAGAAACGTTAGATATCTAGGCCTTATCAAAGATATTTGTGTCACTCTAGCTCAGATACCAGCAAAGAGTCTAGTGATGGATATAATTGTAGCTAACATCCCTCCTAATTATGGCATGCTTTTATCTTGCTCATGGGGAGCCAAATTACAAGAGACCCTGCAAATGGACATGACTTATGCTATGATACTGGTGTTTGGTCAACCAAGAAGACTGTATAGAGAAACATTAATGAAGTACACGGTGACTAATCAAGAAAAAACACAAAATTACCCTTTGTACTATGTTCACACTAACTTTGAATCTTTCATTCTTTATAATGATGGAGGCATTGATTCATAGGTTACCCATACAAAAAATGATCTTAAAGAAAAGGATGACATTCAAATGCAAATAGTACATCCAAATCTTGAAAATGAACCTCTTTGGAGCATGAGCTTTGATGGCTCATGTGGAAAAGATGGCTCAGGGGCAGGTATTTGGGTGTATAATGTAGGGAACAATTGTGAACAAGGTCACTCATACAAGTTAAATTTTCAGTGCACAAACAACATATCAGAATATGAAGCCCTACTGCTAGGATTACAGTTGTTGAAAAGACTAGGAGCTAAGAGAATTTTTGTCCATGGTGATTCTGAGCTAGTCAAATAAAGGGACAATATGCAACAAAACATCCCAGGCTAAGAGCTTATAGAAATGTTGTACTTTATTTCTTAAGAACATTTAATGAATATGATTTAGCAGTTATTCCCAAAAATCAAAATGTCCTAGCAAATGGTATAGCCTTTTCAACAAGTACATGTTAATTGCCTCACCCAAACAAACAGTACACAATACAGGTTAAACATCGTCCTTTTGTGCCAGATAACATGAGATATTGGCAAGTTTTTGGTAGTGACAAACAAATTGTAATTTTCTTACAATCTAAGGATGAATTTGAAGATAGAAATATAAAGATATATTGTGAGGAAGACAGTCATGTCGATGTACAAATTACTGTAGAAAAACAATCTCTTGTTTCTGATGTAAATATTGATGTAAATATCTTAGCCAATAAAACTGTACATAAAATAGAAATTCATAAAGACCCTGAAAAAGAGGAATTTAAAGTATTGCAACTCAAAGATAATATCTTGCCTAGAGGGCTGGTCCCTTTAGAAGAACTATTTGACTTTAATGATGTGGCTAAGAAACCCAAAATGGAACCAACAGGTACAAACATTGAACAATGTAACATATGCACTAAACAAGATCCCAAAATCATAAAATTATCAAAATCACTGCCTATCATTACAAAAAGAAGATATATAGCTCTGTTTAAAGAACTCATAGATGTATTTTCTTGGAGCTATGAGGACTTAAAATCTTATGATACTAGCATCATACAACACAAGATTCCAATCAAGGAAGATCGAAAACCTTTCAAACAGAAACTACGTAGGATAAATATTATTTTGATGCCTTTGGTTGAGAAAGAAATCAAGAAAATGTATGAGTCAAAAATCATAGTTCCACTCAGATATTCCAAATGGATATCCAACATTATGCCTACAAGAAAGAAAATAGGTGAAATCAGACTTTGCATTGATTTTAGGAATCTGAACAAAGCATCTCTTAAGGAAAATTACCCTTTACCAAAGATGGACTGCATATTGCAGAGTGTAGCAGGTTCCAGTAGGATCTATTTGTTAGATGGATTTTCAGGTTATAATCAAGTTTTAGTATGTGAGAATGCCTTTTGGATTAATGAAAGTAGGAGCTACTTTTCAAAGGGCCATGGACATTTCTTTTGAAGATGAAATTTCTCATTTCATTGTAATATATCTTGATGATATTAATGCACATTCAGAAACTGATGAAGAACACTTAGCACATTTGAGAAGAGTTTTTGAAAAATGAAGAAGTTTGGAATTTCCCTGAATCCCAAGAAAGAATTGTTTGGACTTAAAGAAGGAAACTGCTAGGTCACATTATTTCTCAATATGGAATCATAATTGACCCTAGCAGAATAGAAGGAATATTCAAGATTATTCATCCCTAAAATCTCAAAGAACTTCAAAATTTTATTGGCAAAATCAACTTTTTGAGGAGATTTATACCCAATCTTGCAGAACTTTTGAGAAATATAACCAATATGCTTAAAAAAGATTTAGAAATTAAATGGACCATTGAAGCTAAATAATCTTTTGATTTAGTCAAATAAGCATTGAACAAATCTCCAGTCCTAATCAACCCAGATTTTACTAAATATTTCATATTTGTTTCTTTTGCTTTTGAACACACTATTGTTGTTGTTTTATTGCAGAAAAAAAGTGAAGGACATGAACATCCAATAGCATTTTTCAGCAAGGCATTAAGAGATGCATCATTGAAATATAATATCATGGAAAAACTAGCTTTTTCTTTGGTTAAAGAATTAAAGGATTTCAGAGTTTACATTATACATTCACATATCATTGCTTATGTGCCTAATGCAGTAGTTAAAGACATCTTAATACAAAATGATCCTGATGGAAAAAGAGGCAAATGGATTGTTGTGATCTTGGAATATGATGTGGAAATAAAACCTACTAAATTGATTAAAGGCCAAGGATTAGCCAAACTAATGGTTGAATCAAAATTTCATTCACTTGACATTAATATGGTCCATTCATTGGATGACCAAGAGGAACTGGCGACACCACTAATATATGAAGCATTCCTAAATTGTTCATGGTATGCCGGATATCTTGTATGTTTTTTTTAATTTGAATGCTCCTCCTGGTTTATCCAAAACTAAAGCAAGATTTATAAAATTGAAAGTTCTCAAATTCTGTATTTTGGAAAATGTTTTGTATTGGAAAGATACTGAAGGTATTTTACTGAAATGTTTGCTAAAATATTATGCAAATAAAGTTATGCAGGAATTCCATGGAGGTGACTATGGTGACCATATTTATTGGAAAACTACTGCTAACAAGATCATGAGATTTGGTTTCTACTGGCCTACATTTTTTCCTGACATCCATAAGATGGTCACTGCTTGTCACAAATGCCAAATTTTTGAAGGAAAAAGAAAAATATTGTCGTTGCCCTTAAAGCTTATTTCTGTTGAGAGCCCTTTCCAACAAAGGGGATTAGACTTCATTGGATAAATTCATCCCCCATCCTCTGCCCAGTATAAATGGATTCTCATTGCCACAGACTACTTTACCAAATAGATAGAAGCCACTCCTTCTAGAAATTCCACTGATTCTGTCATCATAAAATTCCTTGAAACCAATATCCTTTCTAGATTTGGTTTTCCTAGAAAAATCATCACAGATAATGCTAATGTCTTGTCATATTTTCTAGGATGTCATACAGATCAATGGGTAGTTGCGGCCATAATAGGTTTTCTGTCTATCCTTTCATCAGATTCTAAACCCTCAATAATGTTCAATTTTTCCCAATTCCTTGTTGATGACGTCCATGATAAATTCTTGAAGTTTCACACATAAGAAGTGTTCAAATACACTTCAGTTTTGGTATATATGTTTTTTTATTTTCAGGCCATCAGATTCCAATTTGAGATGAAAAAGCTTAATGATGACTCTCAGCCTCAATCAGTTATCTTTTGGACCACTTTTCTAATGAAGGAGCAGAATAATTATACATACAAGAGTTTTGTTGATTAATTTGTACATCCAACAATGAATATACTCAGCAGTACAACAGAGCCAAGGGTGAATGAGGAAATCAAGAAGATTATGTAGTTGATAGATTGAGTGAGAACAAGAGATTGGTACTTGTACCAAAATTATACTGAGATCAGAACATATGGATGTGATTTTCCCCCCTACAAGCTGCCAAAGTTCCTGCCCATGATGATATTTTACTTGGAATACATAAGACAAATGATCAATGCAGATGAAGTCCACTTTGTCTCTGCCAAGAAGAAATCCAAATTTAGGATAAAGTCCCAAATTGGCCCTTTTATTTGTAATAACAGAGCAACAGGGGAGGAGGCCGATAAGCTATTGAAGGAGATGACATTCAATCACAGTTTCACCTGGTCTTATGAGCCATTAGGGATCATCTCCAAGAAAAGGTGGAGAACAATTCAACCCCATACATCCATACACATAAGCCTGAGATACAAAAATACATGAATCAAGAATAGGGGCAGAAAATACACTACAAGAAGCCGAAGAACAGGTGATCTCCACCTCAAGCATTTAAACACCCACTCCATGGGAAAAGAAGACTACAGGAGACAAAGAAGACAAGGGAAAAGTACCAGAGAAAGAAACAATAGGGAAGAGGGCAAGAGATGATCAATCTGATATGGAGACTGATACATCAACCAGATAATTTAAGATGAAATATAGAAAAAGAGCTAGAGTCCACATGGACATTGACCAGAGCAATGAAAAAGAACAGAATACAGTCATCACCATCAAGGACTCTCTAAGTTCTTCTCTAGTAGGTGGACAGAACATTTTCTCAACATCTTCAGCCACCATTCCTTTCCAACAGTAGAACTTAAAAACTCCCATATCCACTAATACTACAGGGGGGAAAAAGGAATACATATTTGATACATTCAGAGAGATCAAGAGAAATAATGAAATTCTCAAAACCAACACCTACAACCAGTTCTGGAAACAGACAAGCAATACACAGAGTAGGATTTTATCATCCTTTGATTCAGAGAAAGGAAAAATGAGAATGGCCTTCTTACAAGAACATATCTCTTAGCCAAAAACACTTGTAGACTACAAGCACACTAATATTGAGTTTGATGTACAATATATCCATCCAATAGATTAAATGGAAATGCATAAACAAACTAGAGAAATGATTTCCTCCACTTTGACTAGCACTGTCATGAGCTTGTCCAAATTGCAGGTATCTTTGTCTAAATTTCAATCTCAGCTAAAGATGGAGAAGATCTCTTCTCTATCCAAAGACACAAGAATCAAATCATTGGAGGATTTAGTAGTGAAGATTGGGTATGACCCAACCAATGTGGAGGATGTAGAAGAAATATTAAAAAAAAAAAATGTTGATATAACAACCCTCAGGAAACAGCTCAAACTGTCTACAACTGAAGACCCCTTAACAAAGGAAATTGAAGAAAATGAAGCACAAAAGGATGAGATGATGAAGTTGATCATGGAGAAGTTTGCACAGTTAAAACAAATGGATAAACTAGTGAAAGAAAAGGAGAAAGCAGAAATGGCCATTGTTCCATTAGATGATGCCCCAATTGCATTCATTCCTACAGCAACACCATGAACCACAGGCTCAATAGGTGGTGCAGAGTAGCTAGCCAAGGCTATGGGGAACATGATCCTTCAAACAACAAAGATCAAAAATCTTGAAGCAGAAATCAATAATTTGCAGGATTTGAAGAAAATATCAGACAATGCCCATGAAATTGAGATACAGAAGGCTCAAAAGCAGATTGAGAAATAAATCAAGGCAGAGAGTGAAACTACTATTGGATAGACTATTTTCCAAGCCAAAGAAATTATTTGGACTAGTATTATTGAGTCCATGAATGAGGTATGGCTCTCCACCAAAATAATTTTTTAATAGAGAGATCTAATTGGATTAGTGAGTGTTTCCATAGACAAGGAAAATAGAGAACTGACAGGCATGCCTAAAACTACAAATAATATCATTAAGTTCTTGAATTCTAAGAGAAGGTTTGAATTGGAACCACTAGGAGTGGAGGACATATGAACAACCATCTTGGAAGTCAAGAAGGTACTAAACAAAAAGAGTTTGGTCACATAGATAGAAGAAAAGTGGCATCAACTACAAATTGGGGTCAACAGATTCTTCAATAGAATTGAACCACTAATAAAAAGAGGACTCCCTTCTCTTTTTGTTATCAATGACAAGCTCATGCACAAGTCATATTATGTTAAAAAGATAAAGGAGATTGCCAAATATACCACAAAATTTGCAGGACTGAAAAGCTCAATGACTGGAAGAGCCTTGTTAGAGGCTATGGATAATGATCTATACATTCAGCATGAAATTAAGCATATTTTTTAGGTGAGGCCAACATTCATGAAATATAAAGAGACATATGAAATCTACATGAAGCTAATTAGAATCAAGATTCTGAATCCACAGGAGTGGGAGAAGTTATGTGACTACCAAGAAGGGTGACATCTCAACACATCAGCAGAACAACCATCTTAGCTCATCAATTAATTCTGCAGACCAGTGTATCAGTTCAACATATCAACCTCATATCTGCCAGCACAGCAATAGACTAAAACACACAATAACGACTTTATGGAGATTATAGCCACTTGTCACAGCTATTCCAACGTGTCCACGCGGTGGTCATATTTGTCATTGTAATAAATAGTATATTATCGATGTAGATACAGAAATCACTAGGAATTAGTTTAAAAACTGCATTTCTATTCAGTATTAGGGGTTGGACCCTAGATTGTAAGATTTTTCTGTTGGAACATTGTAATTTTGGAGCTAGAGCATCAATATGAAAAGACCATTTTGCAAGACTCTTGTGTTGTATTTTCCTGGTGGTGTCTTTCCTTTGCTATGTTTAATGTTTTCCACTGTTATTTCTTTCAATGTATCATTTACATTCTAATTGTAAAACAAAAATCTAAAGATTGAGATTTTCTTCATAGAGCACCTTAATTCTGGTTGTGTTTACAATATATGTGTTTCTATATTAGGAATTTGGCTTCTGTGATCCATAAATTATGTATCAAATCTTTCAGTGAAAATCACATTCAAGTAAATTTTGTCGACGCGTTTTGAACCAGCCAGTGTGGTTCATCATCAGGACAAGATGAGAAATCTTATCTAGGACTCAGCTTAAATAGATAAGAAAGCTCCAATTAGCTGTTGTAGAATAATGACTAGTTTGACTGTAAAAAATAAAAAATATAAAAAGTAAAAAATCAAATAACAATCGTATTATCATTATTATTATTTATTTAATTTAATATATTCAAACCTTAAAAATAAATAAATAAATAATAATAATAATAATAATTAATTAAATAATTAATTAATTAATTAATATATATATATATATATATATATATATATATATATATATATATATATATATATATATATATATATATATGTATATATATATATATATATGTATATATATATATATATATGTATATATATATATATATATATATTAAGAAAAATAAAAATTAAATTATGAAACTAAAAATTAAATTAATTAATAAAATAAAATATAAATAAATAAATAATGACGTTAAAAATAAATAATAATAATAATAATGAAGATAAATGCTAGATCCCGAATTTAAAAGTGGTTTTCGGTTACCTTTGTAATTTT